>BHFT01045772.1:0-17402 GCA_004320025.1 Laticauda laticaudata | reverse complement strand
CGATCCATCTTTCGGACCCCCCAGACACTTCTTGGACGCCTCCTTTCTTCCCATAGAAACAGTTGAAAGAGCCTGTAGATGGCTTGCACTGTTGCAGAACGAT
Organism: Laticauda laticaudata; assembly: GCA_004320025.1. Lineage (NCBI taxonomy): Eukaryota > Metazoa > Chordata > Lepidosauria > Squamata > Elapidae > Laticauda > Laticauda laticaudata. The sequence goes on along the minus strand of BHFT01045772.1, from coordinate 17,299 downwards.
GGTGGCTACAAAAGGAGTTGTGGTTATTGATCCATGGTGGATCATTCAAAAATGGATGCTGTAGAAGAGCAAGAGCCAGATGAAGGCTGCAGAGGGTCTGCACAGCAGGCTCTGGCTGAGTCAAAGTGAGACCCAGTTGAGTTGCTCCCCTTTTTATAGGCGAATATAGGTTTTTTTGTACTATGTGTCCTTTTTGCCATAACTCTAAGGAATCCTCTAAGACATCCTTTAATGTCCGAGATAGGTCCTCTCTGCAAATGTTTTTTCCGTTTTAAAAATGCTTTCTTTGCGAGCTGCATCCGCTTTCATCCTTTCTCTGTTCCTGTGCTACTAAACGCTGGATTGTTCTGTCCATGTCCGTTTCGCTTCCTCCCCTGTGTCCGTTTTCCACTGGAGCGGATTTTGAGTTGCGTGGATGCACAACGGATGCCGTAGGGATTTATAGCAAGATGCAATAACGGATGACAACGGATGTTGAACCCAGATGTTTCCCCGTCATGCGTTGCAGATGCAGAACGTACACGTTGGATACATTTTTCGCTCAAAAAAGTTTTGAAGGCAGCTCAAAATTTTTGGGAGCGGAATGGAACCCAGTCGACGGATGCTGGACGGAATAGAGAAGGAAATGCAAACCGGAGGCAGTGAGTACAAGAACGGATGAATCACATTAACCAACGGATGGCAAGTGTTTCTCTCCATTTTACATCCTCTTTCCATCCGCTGGTGCAGTGTGACATGGGCTTTATTTGCTGGAAAAAAATGGCAGCTAAGTAGTGTATTCAGGTGGGACAGAAAACAAAGGCCAATGAAACCACGGATGACGTCATCTTAGTGCTATGATATAAGCAATAAATGGCCAGAGGAAAACTTTTAAATGTCTTTCAGAGGCTTTCCAAGGCATACCCAACCATGAAATATAGACTAGTTTTACAGCCACTCCTTGGTATGGGATGTATAAAAGGAGTTCCTGGGAATCTATCATCATCATCATCTAACCTTAGGAGAAAAATATGAATTAACAAACCATTAAGGAGGACTTTCAAAGAAAAATTACACAATCCCAAAAAGGAGAAGTTTATAAGAAAGAAACTAAAAATAATCCTGCCTTGATTTGGTTTAATATAAAATGGGACAGAAAAAAACCTGAGACAAGATTTCAAGATTCTTTTATCTTTCCTTAGAAAAATAAAGAGCATGACTGGAATTGCTGCCATGCCTCTTTCTTGGTCTGGCCCACCTGGAAGGTCTAATAGCCCTGACAAATCAAGGACAGTGATAAATACTCTAATTATACCATAGCCTTACCCATTATGATGCATGTCCATCAGGGTAACACCTTTAGTTTTGCATTTTCTGCTTTGGGGTCCTTGATCCAATATTCAACAGCTCTCCTGATAGTTCAATATTCTTAATTTCCAAGAAAGCAAGTCCAGTGCAGAATATCTACAATGCAAGAATATTAAGATCAGCCATGGATTCAATCATCATTTAAAAGAAATATATTATTTGCCTTATAGGATGAAAATGAAGTCGTAAATATGCTAATGATCCATCAGACATTGTGTGCTACACTTATGGCAATTTTTACTGTCTTGATCTGAAATATGGCTCATTTTAAAGTTGGTGACACCTTAGAGATCATTTATTCTAAGTCTTTTTTTTAGTGCAGAAAAGTCTAAAGAATGTTTAATGTATGGTTTGAAGACCTCCAATATAAAACTAGAACTCACTACTTTGTGTGTTCAATAAGTATTGCTTTGAGAAGCAAAAGAATTTGAGGTTTTTATCAATGTACGAGGGCTATCTACAATATAGATTACGTTTTGCGACAGAAAAAAAGCAAAGGGTAGGAATTTTTTTTTATTATATACACTTGAAAGTGACACTTAAATACTACTATTCAACATATTCACCGAACAAATTGAGGCACTTATCATAGCTGTGAACAAGCTTTGTAATTCCATTGTCATAAAATTCAGCCCCCTGAGATTTGAGCCAGTCAGTCACGCCCGCCTGCAGTTCCGCATCGTCATCAAAGCACTGTGTTCCAAGCCAGGTCTTCATCCTCGGAAACAAGTGGTAGTCGCTTGGTGCAAGATTGGGGCCTGTAGGGCAGATGAGGACAAAATCTCCCATTCGAAAGCATTCAGGACTTCTCGAGTGCAATTTGCTGTTGTGTGGTCAGGCATTGTCATGCAAAAACAAAATTTTTGAGCTTAACTTTCCTCTACACTTGTTCTTGAATTGCTTTTCTTAGTTTTTTTGCAACATTTCACAATACCTTCACAGAGTTTTTGCACCATGTTCCAGAAATCGATAAGAAGCACACCTTGCCTATCCTAAAAAAACAGTCACCATAATCTTCCTTGCAGAGACGTTTCAAACATTTTCTTGGTTTTTTGGGGGGGAATTTGTGTGCCCCCACTCCATAGACTGCAATTTGGTCTCACTCTTCACATGTTTGACCCAGGTCTTGTCTCCAGTTAGTGAATTACGATCAAGAAATGAATCTCCATCTTTGTCTAAGAGTACAGAAATGTCAATGATGTGTCACATACGCTGACTCTTGTGGTTTTTCTCTCAGAATTTTGGCACCCCATCTTGCACAAAATTTGTGTTAGCCTAGCTTTTGTGTAACAATTTCATGCAACAAACTGCATGAAATTTATGGAAGCTCAGCGAAAGTTCCATTACTGTGAAACAGCAGTTTTCATGAATCTTGCATCGACTTTCGTGACCAGTTCATCAGTCACAATGCTCGCGACGCTCCACTCCACTGTTCATCATGAACGTTAGTTCATCCATTTTTAAACTTAATGCACCATTGGTGCACTCCACCTTCAGCAATGATGTTGTCCCCGTGCACTTCACACAGTTGCCGAAAAATTTCAATCGGTTTATGGTTTTTTGCCAACAAAAACCTGATCACTGATCGCACCTCAAAACACACGGGATTTTCAATTGCAGCACACATTTCAAATGTTTGCTGTGAAATAACAGGCAATGATACGAAACTCCCACTAGCACGACTAGATGCATATTAAGCGGCAGACGCACAGACCAAAGATGGCCACACTAGCTCCGTCCCTTCTTGCTACAGACAAAAATGTAATCTATTTTGTGGATAGCCCTCATATGTTTTTGGTTTGCATTAAGGAGAGTGGCTGTCCTGTGCTTTTATTATAACTGCAGAGTTTTTTCTCAAATTTCTGTTCTTAATTTGCTTATTAATTAATTGATTATTAATTTACTAAATTTGTTATTTTTTTACAGTTACTACCCAAATTAATTTTAAAAGAGATGCTGAGACATAAACTCTAATGCTAGGCTATAAAAAAAGATACTTTCAACTAACAACAGCAGTTGTCTTCTTAGCAGCTCAGGTAAGTTGTCAGCCTGCACTGCCTGCTTGATTAAGCTGGCCAACTCAGCTTCCCTGACTTTTTTTATTCCTTACTGACCCTGTAAGAATTGACTATGGTAATTAGATGGAGAAATGCACTCCAGTGTGAACTCTGTCCTGTCTGCACTTTATGTATCTCTCACAAGGCTACTGTAAGTTTTCATAAAGATGCCACCAGGTCATTCAAAAGAATTTCATGAATAAATGATGGTTCGAAGCAGGACACATTCTCCTTGCTTGTAGTATTGACTGACAAGTTATGTCATGAAGCATGCGGCTCAATGGCTTAATGATGCTGGAAATGGTTTTAGCTTTGGTGGTTTGAACCCTAGAAATGCATGGCAGGGTGAGCTCCTGTCATTTGCCTCAGCTTCTCTCCACCTAACAGTTCAAAAACATGTTCTATGCAAATAGATAGATACTACTTTGGTGGGAATACAAGCTGGTGCTCTGTGCAGTTAGTCAGTTTCCTGTCTGAACCTTCCTGTTTTCAGCATCTGTTTGTGAGGCAGCTCCAGGAAGGGAGGGAGCCTTGGATGACATTTAAGGAGGGAGCAAAGCCATCTTACTCTCCTGTGGCATTCCTTGGGAAGTGTGCAAGTGTTTCCTTTAACAGGGCTGTCACCTTGGCAAGCCAAACTACCACACTGTGTTAGTATACTGTAACAAATCCATATGCAACTAATAACAATAGCAATAACAATAAATAACAACTATGTTAATAGTTAACATAATAAGTAATCTATGTCTTCTCCTGGGATTGCACAGGTAGCTGCCTAGCTATTTTAAAGATTCAACAGAAAAGTGTTATGCGCCCTGTCTTATGTCCTGAAGAATCATTTCTGAAATATTTTCCAAACACTGTATGGGTCATACAATGTAAAGATAGAAATTTTTTTTAAAAAAATGAATGAATGAAATCAAACTTAATAGATATTCCCCAACTCTTGGAGATAAATGGTATTTATTGAAGGGAAGATACAGCCTAATCCACCTTTAGCAGAAGGACTTTGGTGCAGTGGAAAAGCATATACTTAACAGGTTAAAGTTCTTTGGGGTGAAAAAAAACATTTTTTAGTCTTTGAGAAGTACTATGGCACAGAGTAAGAATAATTTGAGAACATTGTCTAAATTAACATTTTATTGTATACATTGGAGTAATAGAGATGAGGACTGCTGTTCGGCAGCATTTATCTTTCAAGGAGTTGGTCCTAATTTTTTACAATTCTTATAGAATCTTTAGGGTGGTAGAGCAGCACAGTGGTTAAGATACTGTACTTGTCAGCTGAAAAGACGTTAGCCCAGTTTTGAGACCAGACCCAAGCACCACATGATGGGTGAGCTCCTATCCTCACACCAACTTCTGCCAACCTAGTAGTTCGAAAGCTTGCAAATGCAAGTAGATAAATAGGTAAGCCTTCAGTTAGATGTCTATAGAGCTCAGTGATGTCATGCTGGCCACATGATCATGGAAATGTCTTTGGACAGTTCTGGCTCAATAGTTTTGAAACAGACATGAGCAGTGCCCTCTGTGGTCATCAATAACTAGCAGAGAAAAATCCACAGGGACTTTTTTTAAAAAATAGAAGCTTTATTGCACAATAGTGAGCTGTAGTATCAATTTTGTCGAATGAATTCTCTCATTTTTTTTTTAAAAAAAGGAAGCAGTGGGCATTCCATTCAAAAAGTGTAGTGCTTTTACCATTCTTACCTCTGAGCTTTCTTTAAAAAGTGCTACAAAATATCCTTTCTCCTTCCTTCTTCATGTTGGATCAGAGGAAAGTGTCAGTTCACATACTGGAACCTTTGTATGCTATCATTTTATAAGACATGGGTCATACTTGTCATCTTACTATTTTGCACTGTTTTCAAACAAACTTTTTCAATGACAAGTCTGAGTAATTCCCTGTATGCTAGAGCCAAGGGCAATGCCCCAGGCTTACAGAGTCCATGTAGGTCCCCCCCACTCACCCATTTTAAAACATCTATATCAAATTGAAAGTGTACCTGAATAAGGATCTTGAAAATGTGTATCTTTTATTGGACTGAAGCAATAGATGAGATTGAAGGAAGGATTCAAATCTTAGATGCTATTTTAAAACAAAGCAAAGAGGAATCTTTGGTTTCTTAATCTACTGCATTTCCTAACTTGATGCTAACCTCCAGATATGTGGATTTACAAATTCCCTAATTCCCAGTCAAATTGGTTCTGTTACAAACCCATTTCGCAAGAGCATTAAATCAGGGGAGGTTATATATACTGCATATGTGTGCTTGGTATTTGTTCAAAATGTTTACTGTTGCTGACATTTTCTCCCCTTTGATTATATGCTATGTTTTATTCATATGGTTGTTCTAATTTTCTGTTTGCTTCCAGAATTGTCTTGCAGTGAAGGGAGATTCTATACAATGAAATAAACAAAGCAGAAAATAAACATGTGGCCAGATGTTTGGATGGCCTGATGAGAGAGACAGAGAGAGAGAGACAGAGAGAGAGAGAGAGAAAAAAAAATGATGTGTTGCACACTTTTATACAATTATGAAAACTTTACTCATGAACGATCCATATATCAAAATGTAAATAAAGAATTTAACAACCTTCTAGGCTATAATGATAGCGCCCACCCATCCATGGACAGGGAGGCAAGATGACTCATCCTCCTCCTCCGAGCTGAGCCCTGCCAAGTCATGCCTGATGCCCATTCCGCTGCAGCGTTTGGAGCTGCCAGCGCATTTGGAGATGCACGGGGACGGGCTGGGCGAGGAGTGGAAAGGACGGGTGGCTTTGGGCTCTCTCCGCCAGCCAGGGAAGCAGCGCTGCCATCACCTCATCTCCCTGTCCGTGGATGGGTGGGCACTATCACAGCCTCGGGCAGCCTCTCCTGGTGGCCCCTTCAGGTTCACGCTGGAGGGACTTGGGAAGGAAGCCAAGCTCAGGTTGGCCCGGTTCTTTTGCTTGGCAGGCAGGTGCACACCCGCAGCTCGCTTTCCTGGCTCTGCCCAGCCTGTATGGCTCTGGTGCGGCCCTGGTGGATGATCAGATCACCTCTGGTGGGGAGGTGCTTGCTGCCTTGGTGAGAGCTCCGCCACCGGGAAGGAGGGCCCACCTGTCAGCTGCACTGGGCGCCCCAGGTGAAGCTCTTCACGCTCTGCCCAGCATCAGGCAGGGATGGCGGCTGGGTGCTTCTCCCGGGGGGTGGTGGTGATCCTGCACTGTGGCCCCAGGAGATTTGCCTCCCCACGTAGGGTTAGGCTACTCTCTCAGGCAGGGGAGGCTATGTTGTAGTAGGGCATCATTTTAAAAATAATTATCTTTACCTTCGAAAGCAAAGGGAAAGTGGCGACAGGAGCGCCTGAAGCTAAGTGTCTCCACCGGGCTCCAGTTTCAGGGAGGAGCCCTGGCTGGCTGAGCGTGGCTATGCCAAATGCTGCGGCATTGCTCTAAACACCGCAGCAGCAATGGAGAAGAGAAAGCAATGGTGGAGGAAGGTCTCACGATACGAAGTGCCCCACCAACTCCGAGGTAAGCATCCAAGCTGTCACTGCCCGCCCACACGAGGATGCAAGGGGAGGGGGAAATTAAGTCACCCCCAAAAAGATGGCCTAGTCATCTTTTCGGAGGTCAAAAAAAAATAAGGCCCGGCCTTATTATGTGAGAAACACGGTATGGATCTAGACTTATTGAAGGATTGCCTCTATGGAATTAAACCTGCCAGCTCTATTACATCTGGCAGAAGAGATGTGCTAAAGATCTCATCTGCTAAGGAACTACATCTGGCAGGATCCAGAGATGGACTTTTTTTGCAATGGACCTGCCCTGTGGAACATCATCCCCATTGAAGTGAGATTGGCCCTCCTTAATATCCTTCAGGAAGCCCCTTAAAAATAATTGCACCAGCATGTTTGTGGATCTCAAGATAGTGAAGTAGTGATATAGCTTTATTGTGTACTAAAATAATTAACCTCTGCTATTCCAGTCTTGATATCCTTGACTATAATTTAATTGCTGTTTTTTAATTGTTGTTTTTTATTATAACTTTTTGTTGTATGCCATCCAGAGTCACAAATCCATGAGATGGGCAACTACATAAATAAATATGATAAACAAAGGAACTTGAAGACTATCTGTGGAAAAAGCAGTGCTACTTGGAAAATCAGTGTTTCCGATGAAGAAAGTCATATGGAGACCTGTTCCCTGTGTAAGACTTGTGAAAAGAAAACTAATCTAATCTGAATATATCAATATCTAAAGATTAGATTGTCCCTCAGTGATCCTGAACAAGAAAACAAGGTTGTCTAGGAGGGACAAGCCATACAGTTCTGAAAGGGTGAGTATATCCAACCATCTCATAATGAAATCCACTTTTCTTACTGTGAAGTACCTTGCATACCAAACAAAGTTTGCCTTGTGTATTGTGCAATGATCAGAATCTTTTAAAAATTAATTGCTTGAGAAAGTTGTGTTTGTCCCTTATCTTTATTCTAAAAAATAAATGTCCAAATTTTTCCTTACCTTAAAGAAGAACATTATTTGCAGGGTTGTTAAAACCTAGGTTTTGACCTTTTACTACCAAATCTTATTGCAAGGTCTGTTAAAAGGAAAATTCAATTCCTATATTCAATTTTCAATACAGAAGTTTCCCAGGTTTTTCAGTTTTAATCTAATGTTATAATTTCTATTGGCTAAAATCATGTATACACACACATGCTCATAGAGGGAGAGAGACAGGCTGAAATGATGATTGAATTATTGGTTAATTTATAAGGAAAGGATCGGCAGTCACAGAAACATGGATTTAGAGTTTGTCCAAACTGCAGATCTCTTGTTGTTGAAATAATATTAATTAATTCAAATGAAAATAGTTGTTTTTCTGAAATTTGGTTAGTTGTCTATGTGAAAAAGATGGTGTGGGACACTATTCAAGAAGAAAATAATACTCCTTTGGAGAATTACCTAAGCAATAAAAAACTGAGGCAAACTGATTGATGTAATTCCAAGAAAATATATTAATATTTAATAATATATAATATAGTGGAAAATGAACGCCTTTCCACTGAAAAACCTCTATTTTTAATTGTTTGCAATTATTTTTATTACTATGATGTAAAAAAGCAGAAAAAACAATTAAATAAAAGGTAAAGTCCGCATGTAAAAGTGTATCTCAGTTTTTAAACAAATCATTAAATGCTGACAACATGCAATAATATTGCTTAGCCTTTCCATTACCTCATCAAACAGCCAGTTCATATGCAGAGAATGAACATATTATTAATTTAAGAATGTAAATCCAGGATACCACTGTTTTTTCACTGTAAATAATTTAGACTAATATTTTTCTTGCAGCCGTTTAAAAAAATAAAGTGGGAAAAGAAAGAAGAGGAAGAAAGGAAGAAGAGGAGGAAGATGAAAAGGAGGGGGAGGAGGAGGGAAAGGAGGAGGAGAAATAGGAAGATAAGAAAGAGGAAATAAATAAGTGTAGAGTGATTACATACCTTTAATCTAAGATGTTAAATCAGGTATTGCAAAGTCTTTCCATCAAAGAACAGTTTGAGCCTACAGTCCATGGATAATAAACCTGGTGTTCTTCACTGATAAATTGTGAATGTTTAATACATAATTTGATATCATATTAGCATCTTTAAATCTTTTTCTTCCAGGCAACATATTAATCAACCTTTAAATGTTAAACTAAATTAGGACAAATATGAGATATCTTGTAACTCTAGCAAATCGAAGTGGTCATCCAACTTCAATGAACATCCTTTGAGGCATTGAAAAATAATTGGTTGAATGACATATGCCTTAAAGACAAATAATATATATTTAATCCATATTGCATGCTCAGTAAATCCATAGCTTTTTCATATATTTTAATCAATTTTAATTTTTTGATGTATAATTCAAAATAAAATTCACATATTAAAACCATAATACTCTTTTCAATATAATATTTATATTTTTATATTAAACTGAACTTGAGATAATTTGGTAAGGTACTGTATATAGCTGTTTATTTGTTTACTGTATAATTCACATTGTGAAACCAATCACCAAATCTTTTTTATAATATCTGAAATATCCAATAAACTCAGAAAAGTATTTTCTCTACTTTCTCATCATAAGAACATAAAGAACAACATAACAACCTTTAAAATCTTTAACTATTGATTTGCTAAAATAAAACATTCCAGCTCTTTATTCTGAACCATATCCCCACCTGTATGTTTGGCTATGATTTTTACACATAATATTCAATATTTACAACAGTAGTCTTAGTTGATAAAAGAACATTACTGGTGATCCTGGAAGACAGCATAGATGGAAAATATATACCACACAGGAGTGTTCTATTTTTTGTAAATACTTCAAGAAGAAAAATGCATGGAAGATACATCACCAAATTCCTTCTTCAGCCTTTTTATGGAGGTGGAGGGGAGGATCAGATAAATTCACCAGAAATGTTTCAGATATGGATTGACTTTATTGATTAGTTCTGTTCAAGAAATGCCTTCATGTGTAGTTTTCACATGTGAAGAACAGCAAACAAGCCTTCCCTTTCTAATTTGCATTGCAACATCTTTGGTCAAAAGATTCAGGATGATAGCAGTGGGAGTCCTGGGATGCATTCAAACATTTTATGTTTGAATGTATTAGTATCACTTTATAAATCCTTAGTAAGAACATACCTGGAATACTGCATCCAGTTTTGGTCATTACATTACAAGAAAAAAAAGATGTTCAGACTGGAAAAAGTACAAAGAAAAGCAACTATGATGATTAAGAGCCTGGAGACAAAAAACACATGAAGAATGGTTGCAGGAAATGGGTATGGCGAGTCTAGAGAAAAGAAGGACTAGAGGTGATATGATAGAAGTATATTCCAGTATTTGAGGGCCTGCCACAAAGAGGAAGTCAATTTATTCTTCAAAGCACCAAAAGGCAGGACAAGAAACAATTGATGGAAATTCCAGGTTGCTTCTCTCCTTATAAAGGAGAGATGCAACCTGGAATTAAGGAGAAACTTCCTAACAGTGAGAACAATTAACCAATGGAACAGCTTGCCTTCAGAAGTTGTAGGTGCTTCATCACTTGAGGTTTTTAAGAAAAGACTGGAAGAAAAGACCTGTCTGAAATGGTATAGGGTCCCTGCTTGAGCATGAGGTTGGACTAGAAGATCTTCAAGGTCCCTTCCAGCTGTACTCTAATTGATTGAACAATTTCCATGTGTACCAGAACTCTTAATAAAGCTTTGGACCAACTTTTCCTACTAGTTTTATATTTTTGAACTTTAAGAACATCTCTGATGTAACTTGGAACAGGGAGAGGTTACTGATAATTCCTTATTCATTGAATCCTATATAGGAATGTATTGCCAGAACATGGTGGTTGAATATTGTGCCCATGTTTTAATATTTAAAATATTATCTCATTGTACTAGAATAGATTTTTTTTTAAATATGTGAGAAAGATAATTAGTTTTCTTTAAATGTCACTTCAGTTACAGGTATCAAGGCATTTAAGTTACCTCTGGAATGAATTTTCTAGAGTTTCAGACTGGATTCAGCTAATCAATTGAGGTGTATAATTTTGTACGGTTTATATTTCTTGTGCTGTAAAATACAGTCTAAACCCTTGATCTATATCTTTGTGAGTATCATTATATACAGAAACTTTGTGAATTATATCCAATCACCACTTTTGCTGCTAATAATACTCTGAAGAAAGCACAGGGGGCATCCATTTCTCCTGAATATAATAGGTTTAGGGAAATCAAAACAACCTCTACAAAAGAATCAATTGACTTTGTCATTCAATTCTTTCCTGAAATGACATTTGCAAGCTATTGGAGATTTTCTAGCATTATATATGCCTCCTCTGTGCTTTTACAGTTCACACAATTCTTGTCTAGACACTACGCAATGCTGACTGAAACGTATTTACCTTAAGTCTTGCTTTCTATTTTTTTTATTATTTACCTAGTTATCTTTGTAAATATGGTAGTTTCTACTGTATAACATTCCTAGCTGATTAAAAACACATGCATTCTTTTAGATGAGGTTGGAACTATACTAGGAATTCAGATATCACTAAATGACTGTAGGAGTCGTTGTGGCACAGTGGGTAGAATGCAGTATTGCAGGCAGACTCTGCTTACAGAGGGACTTCGATTCTGACCAGCTCAAGGTTGATTCAGCTTTCCATCCTTCCAATGTCAATAAAATGAGGATCCAAATTGTTGAGGGCAATATTCTGATATTTGTAAACCACTCAGAGAGTGCAATAAAGCACTATCGAACAATATATAGGTCTATTGCTATATAATGTCTTCCCAAATTCTGCAAGGACATGGCTAGCACAATCACTACTATTTCTTATACAATGTTTCCCTTTAATATGGACTTTTCCTCACATCTGAGTTTAACTTATTTGATTTATATGGGGCTCATTTTGCTGTGTTGTATCTGGGTGGCCAACATCATCTAAAATCATAATACAACTAACTCAAAAGCACAATATATATAACAGCCAAGAAACCAATCTTTTTCAAATCAAGCAACAAACTCAGGGACAAGACTTTGACACAGCTCTTGGACCAGAGGTGCTATTCAGCAGGTTCTGACCAGGTCTGGAGAACTGGTAGCAGAAATTTTGAGTAGTTTGGAGAACCGGCAAATACCACTTCTGATTGGCCCCATCCCCATTTATTCTCTGCCTCCAATTCCCAGCTGATGAGCTGGGTCTTCTTTTGTTGCCCTGTACAGAAGAATAGAGCTGGAAAGCAGGTTAGTGAGGTGGGGAGGGAATGGGATTTTGCAGTAACCTTCCCCCTGGAGTGGGGAAGGAATGGAAATTTTACAGTATCCTTCCCCTGTCAAGCCCATAAAGCCACACTCACAGATCTGGTAGTAAAGATTTTTGAATCCCACCACTATCTTGGACAGTATTGGCTGATGGAGGAAAATACAGTCCAGTTTGTGAGATCACAATTGTGAGATCACAACACACTAAAAATGTAGCATGACTTTTCCTTTGGTTTTTTTCTATGGTTAGGTACAAGGAAGAAAAAATCTGTAGATACCCATTCCACAGAAATCTGCTCCCATTAAGGAATGACTTCCTGAAAAATTGTAGAGCAACTTCTTTTTTGTTCTCAGCCACTTAAAGTAATGTCTTAAAATTCAGTCAAATTTGTCACAGTATATAGAAGCCTTCATTTTTAGCCTTTTTCGATGTTCACATATTTTGTTTTGATGCTGATTACCATTCATCAGTGTAATTTACCATGTTGTTCAGATAAAATGGAATGATAAATATTTTGGAATGTAATCATCAAATCAGAAACTAAATATGGCTGCCTTGCAAGTTCAGTTTCTCAACTAGAGGCAGAATAAATTATGTTGGTTTTCCTGTAGAGGCTGTCTCACTTTTTCCTTTCATCATATACATGACAGATTTTTAAGGTCTTGTTTGCTTCATGCTGTACTGAATTAAAATTTCCTTTCCTGAAATCCTCCTGTAGCTATTCAGTATGTTAAGAATGTAATTCACAGCTGACCAGTACATCCTCATAATACTTTGTTGTCATATAGCAAATAAAATCTAATCTCTCTCTTTCTTCCTCTCCCTCCTCTCCCCCCCATACATCTGGATCATTTCCAGAAATTTATTAAAGGAAAGAGGCAGTCTTTTCATATTAAGATTGGTACCTTATATACTATGAAACTCTTATGTTTGATTGTTTGTAACATTCAATTGGATGAAATGAGGCATCACATTTTTGAAATGAGGTATCACATTTTTGAAATGAGGCATCACAATTTGGAATCAATGTATCACACTTGGGATAACTTACACAATTTGTCCAGAATCTAAGAGCCATAACTTTTCTGGGATTTAAATGTGAAAGTTGTTGTCACTGCACTGCTACAGTCAGCCAGTCACATGATTGTTATTTCCAATGTTTTCTGCCAATTTCTTACAAGGAAAGTCATTGGGAAAGCTGGCAGGCAATCATTCCTGCTCCCACTGCTTTTTTTGTCAATTTGTCCAACTGATTCTCTGTTTAAGGAAGCAAGTTATCTCTGAAATAATGACCAATAAATTACACATTGTCTAGTAGAGTATCATGTCTCTTTAGAGGACATTCTATAACAATTGCTATCTAGAAAAAGCATTGGACATCAGTAAAATATACAAAAATATTATCTAATTCCTGCTGAGTGAGTCATTTTCTCATTTTCTTACATATCGAACACATCACTAATATTTGAGCCAATTCCCATGGATTCTGATTAGGACTTATTTGAAGATTGATTCATGCATCTACTGTGTTTTGAAGTTAATGTGTAGTCTTCATAATTTTATAAATTTTCATCTTGTACATGGTCAGTGTTAATATCAAGTTGTTCTAAATAATTGCTGATTTTTACCATTGCATGCATAATAATTTGAAAGTTTCCCAGCACCAGAATAACATATCTGTAGAATTTCCTTTGGGTAAATGATAGCTTCCAATTTCAGGATCCATTCTTCCTTTGTGCAGAAAGCAGGCCTGCTAGAAAGGCTCAAATTCATGCATCCTTGTGTCTTTCTCATCTTGATAACTCTCAAAACATAGATGTGATGCCAATAAAATAGGCATTGTTACAATACATAAAGAAAATTTAACCAAAATGTTTTATTGATACATTCTTGGACAATATCACAGGCTTGAGAATATGGAAAGGGGGGATTTTTGCAGCAAAGATTTGTTCTCACTAAATTGGCACATAAGCAGCAAGATCAACAAAATTACTTATTACAAACAGTATAAAACATACATGCTTTTTTCCTTAAAATTCTTTTTTTTTTTTAAATCACACCGGTCAGTCAATAGGGCATCAACAAAGAGGGGAAAAAAGAAATTCAAGACATGTAAAAGCCATTTTCTTTCTCCCAAACAGCATAAGAATTATTGAAATTCTTGCAAAATTATATACTTAATGAAAAACAAAAACAAAAATAAAATCAGAAAAGTAGAAGTACTTAACATAAAATATGAACAAATTACACTACTGGCATGCATTCCAAATACTGAGACGACCTCTATCAAAGCTCAGCAAACCATTCTGCTTTTTTTGTTGCCATCAGAATTGTGAAAGGCAGAGGATGAAGGTGGTGGAGGTGGAGGTGAGGAACAAGGAAGGGGCCTGCTTAATAAGCACAGTTTTGGTCTTAAGACTTTTTCTCCCTTTTTTTAAATAAAAAAAATAACTTATATGAACCATAAGTATTCCATAGTGATCATACATGTCACAAATAAAAATGCTTTGCTATCTTTGGAAGGGTCTTTATTGTTTTTTCCTTCCTACTTAATGTGCTGTGAAACAAAGAGAGCTTGCATGAGGCTGTGCATTCCAAACCATTGTTAATCCTCCAAAACAATGAAAATGGCAGTATGTGAAAAGAACAAAGAAAAAGAAAATCCTCACAAGCTGGACAGAAAGTTGAAAAACTGGCAGTTTTGAAGTACATATAAAGACAAAAAAGTAGCCCCTTGAAAGTCACCTTTGCCGATTGCAATCCACCCAAGAGATGCTGGGCCAACATTGCAGGTTGGAGCTTAAGAAAAAGGTCCAACATCACAGCCTAATGGCAGTGCCAGTGACTTATTAAGCCAAGAATATAGTAACAATATTTTCATTGAGCAGCTGTTCAGAATACTTGGATCCTCCATAATAATAAGTGCCTGACGTTTCAATTCTTCCAGCAGTGCATACTCAGCAGCTTCAGGAACAGGCCTACATAAGGTTTGGTGAACTGAATGGATGAAAATCTCCATCCTCTCATGATTCCGTCTGATGCAGCGGATTAGATTACCAGGTTGTTATAACTGACATACTTCTTTTTTGCGGCAGGGCCTAAGAGGGAAAAACAGAAGAAAAAAGTCACAAATAAAAGAAACCGAAGAAAAATTCTGTGATGGTAAATACAGATTGCCATATGGAAAGTTTTGTTGCATTGAAAAACGCAATGGTACATTTTTCACAGTGGTGTCTAAAAAGGCAGTGAATATAACTTCATTAAAAAAATGAGCTACTTTAGAAAATAAAATGATAGATCCTTCTTTGGACTCCCCAAACATTTTTTTTCTGATACAGTATGCTTGCAACTTCATCAGCTTCATTGAAATGGTTGCAGATTACCACAATAGTGACTCTGGATGACTAACAGGATAAAATATATTTTTTTTAAAAAGTAACAATGGTCATCAAAGATAAAACCAACAAAACAATTGACAAGATACTTTTAAATGGGCCATCTCACATCTCAACCACAAAACCTGGAAGTCCATATTTATTTCTATAATGGGTTTTTTTTTCTTAAATAAATTAAAGGTCTTATTTCAGTGACAAATACATCCTATATGAGCCCTGATAAAACATGAAGACCTTAAATGAAGTAAGAGTCAAAAATGGCCCTTTTCGAGGGGAGGAGCTGGCGTCACAATGATATTGCATGCAATCTTGGAGGTCTGAGATTGCAGCCAATATCTTTGCCCCTGGACAGTCCAAACGGACCTAAACCGTCTCAAAGAGATGGTGATAGTGAAGAGTGTGCCCTGTAGATCCCATGGATATTGCAAAGTCCCTGGTTGGTCCAGGAGAAGCCCTTTTGCCAGCGGCAAAAGTATGATGAGAGATTCCAAAAAATTGAAGAAGATAAACAAAGAGATAAGAAGATTGGAGATATCGATATCAGATTAACAGTGGTTGAACAAGATAAAAGTGGGATATTGAAATGGGAGATGGACAGATCAGAATTCTATCTCAGATTTCAAAACATAGAGGAAAAAAAAGGACAAAATCTAGCTGAGATAATGATAGAAATATTAGCTGAAGCTTTGGAAATAACAGAAGAGAAGATGATGGATGGAGTAGATTAGGTATACCGAGCTNCCTACCAAGAGAAGTTCATATCAGATTTACAAAAAAAGCCATTAAAACACAAATATTAAAAGTGGTAAGAGAGAAAAAATTGAAATACAAAGGCAAGGAGATTGTGGTTTTAAAGCAAATACCCAGAAGAGTGAGAGAGATGAGAAGACAGTATCGATTTTTGACTAAAATGCGATTGAAAAAAGAGGTGAATTATATATAGATGGCTAATCCCAGAAGGGTTAATGTTTACATGGCAAGAACAGAAATATAGAATTGGCTCAATTGAGAAAGCAGAATTATTTTATGCAGAATTTTTTGGAAGGAGAGAGGAGGCAGAAAAAGAAATTTTACTAATTGAATTTCAAGATGACCAAATGGAGACTGAAAAAGAAGGCGCACTAGGTGGATTGGTGGAGACTAAAGAACAACATGAACCAAGATCTACGAGAGCTGCCAAATGTAATTATAAAGCATAATTATGGAAGAGAAAAAACTGATTACAATGAATATAAATTGTTCCGTCCGGAAAAACGCGAGGTAGACCGGGTTCCAGTAAACAGCAATAGTAATGGAACAGTTTGGCTCAAGCCGTGGCAGCCTTTATATAAGGGCTTGCCTGCCGGCTTGTAGCCAATGGCAGTTATTTGATTTTACCACCTTTCGGCGGTTCTATTGGATTGGTTCCTTGTGAACCAATCCAATGCTGGCCTTTCTGGCCAATCACATTCAAGACATTTGGAGTATACCATTTTATACAGAACACCCCTCCCCCCTTAGTTTAGTCCTATGTGGGTGACGTAGTCTCGCAGGTAGGTGGGGCTTCTTCTGACTCT
Organism: Laticauda laticaudata; assembly: GCA_004320025.1. Classification (NCBI taxonomy): domain Eukaryota; kingdom Metazoa; phylum Chordata; class Lepidosauria; order Squamata; family Elapidae; genus Laticauda; species Laticauda laticaudata. The sequence continues at coordinate 142 of BHFT01045772.1, read as the reverse complement.
ACTTGACTTGCATGGTTAATTTTCATTGGAGATTTCATGGAGATTTCATTGGAGTTCATTTTCATTGGTTCGGATGGGGTTGCTGTCTCTCCGGCTCTTCTCCATGGAACCGCCTGGAAGGGTGAGTCAGCCATTTTGCTAC
>BHFT01045771.1:0-28902 GCA_004320025.1 Laticauda laticaudata | reverse complement strand
CCATGTTGTCCGCTCTGGTTATGCAAATTTTTGCCCCTTTTGAGAGCGGATAACAACGGATGGAACATTTTTCTCATGCGCTGTGTCCTTTTTACAAACGTTTTGCATCCGTCGGCCAGTGTGACAGGGCCTTAAGGAACTCCTTAAAATAGAATTGTTCAGATTTGGTAAAGCTAGAAAGGTTTGTTGGGTGAAATGAATTTCTGAAATAAATAGATTGGGTTTAAGAAAAATATTTTCTTAAGAATCCATATTTTATTCTGAACTTTCTTTCTCTCTCTCTCTCTCTTTCTCTCTTCCTTTTCCCTTGTATGTGTCTCTAATAAATTCCAAGGAATGTGTGGTTCTTAAACAGTTCCGCAATCATAAATTAAGCAAAAGTCTGAACACAGGCCACTAGAGAGAAAGGGCATAATTGTAAGTATCCTTCTATTATGTCTAGATACAGATAGAATAAACACTCCTATTTCTTTGGTTATTAATTCCTTCTGTTTAAATGGTCAGTTCCATGGCCTGCTAAAGACTTAATCAAAGAGCTTTGTAAAATAGAAAGTCAAGAGGCTAACCCAGCCGTGAACAGGAATGCTGTGCCAATTCCAAAACATAGTCACAATAATGTTTTTTGTTTTTGTTTTGTCATGGTACAGCCAATGAAGAAAGTGGGACCACAAATGGCAGTGGGAGAAACCATACAGTCACAGGATGTATTGAATTGATAGAGATAATAAAGAAGGAAGATCATTAGAAGCCACATAAGGATATATGCTGTAAATCATATGGAAGAATAATGATTCTGCAACAGATAGGGAATTAATGCATTTTTTTTTTTTAGAATGAACCTTGATAGATGAGCCGGCCTTTTCCTTCCTCTCTTTCCCTGCCATATTGCTTGCCTTTGAAGTTAGGTGAGTCTCAAGGGAGCAACAAATTCATGGAATCATTTTGCCCAATTTGGATCTGAAAGCAGCAGATTGCTGAGGAAGCTTGAAAGCAAATGTTTGGCTCTTATAAAAGCATGTCAGCCAGGGCTGCCAACAAACTTATCGGTGTCAGGCTGCCTTTCTACAGCAGGAAAAATACAGTTAGAGATGAAAGGAAGAGATAGCTTTTTATAAATATCTAAAAGGAACCTAGAGGACCTTTTTGCATAATAATAATAATAACAATAATAATATTAATAATAATATTAATAATAATAATAATAATAATAATATTCATCATCATCATCATCATCATCATCATCATCATCATCATCATCATCATCATCTTTTTCATAAGCCTGAAAAAGTGCTCGAAAATGAGCATGCAAAACTACTGTGAGACTTCCGAAAACAGACTGAAAAAGATTTGAAACACAATACCCCAGATATCACGATTGTGGAGAAGAAAAAAGTGTGGATCATTGACATTGCCATACCTGGTGACAGCAGAATTGACGAGAAACAACTTGAAAAAGTCACGAGATATTAGGAATTGAGAATCAGATTGCAGAGACTCAAGCATAAACCAGTGCAGGTGGATCCAGTGGTAATCGGCACACTGGGCGCTGTGTCTAAAGACCTAGGCAAGCACTTAAAAACAATTGGCACTGACAACATCACCATTGGTCAGTTGCAGAAGGCCACCTTACTGGGATCTGCTTGCATAATCCACCGATACATCACGCAGTCCTAAACACTTGGGAAGTGTTCAACTAGTGATTTATAATTCGAAACCCAGCATGGTTATCTTGTTTGCTGTATACTGTCGTCGTCATCATCATCATCATCATCATCATCATTGCATATGCCACTTCAGCCTATAGGTAAAATGTCTAGAAAGAAACTATGCAGGATATAGGCACCATACATGGTATAATATTTGTTGTGAGAATGATTATTTTTTGTGTCATCACTTATTTTATACTGCTTTCAAAGCTTTTTTTTTTTAAGGTGGAAATAGTATTGGGTTTGGGAAAGCTATTCTAGCAGTGCTGTCTCTTCTAACTCAGGTTCCAAAACCTGCTTGGAAGAAGTGGCTTGGTAGCCTGATAGCTTTTTATGCTGGCAGAATGGCTTTCCTGTGTTAATAATAGTCACCATCCCATGAACCCAAGCAAATGAGCCTTCTCTCCAAACCATTCATTTCATGTTGATGGCTTTGACCTCTCTTAAGCAGCAGCACTCTGGAAGCACCAATCTGAAATGCTTTAATGCGGAAATGTTATCAGAAGATTCATCAAAATCTCTATAATGAACATTTCAAAAGAAGCCTCAAACAGGAGGCAGAGGGTAAATGGTGAACTCTTCTGCACCTGATTTGGAGGACTAGATGAAAACTCTTCCTGGCTCAGAGGATAGCACCAGTTCAACTTCTACTAGAAGAAACAAGCCTTTTTTCACAAAAGTACTGGGGAGTAAAGTAGAGAAGAAAGTTACTTCTAAGAAGATTTCTGTCCAGATGGTTTGGATGGCACATAGCTGAACCCCAGTGTCCTCCCAAAGATTCTGCCTAAAAAACTCCAATATCAGCAGTTAAAACTGAAACAAGGTTTGGATTTGGTTCTCACTTTGCTGATAGCAAACTTAGCTATTATCCTGGATTTTTCATTCCACAATGGATCTTGAATTCTGGTTGGGCATTGATTGACCTACAGTATTTATTTCACTTTTTAGTGAACTTTTGTGACTACTGTGTCTCATTTCTTAATCACATTTTTCAGCTGATTACAAGTAGATTCTGTTCTCAGATGATGTTCCTGCAGCAGGCACAGCCATCAGAAAGGTCTTTCAGGTGCAGTAAAGATAATTACTAACAATTGCTAGACTAAAGAGAATTGTTATATTATTATCTGTTCACAATAATGTAAAGACACGGCTGTCAGTTCGTTAGCGGGTGTTGGCTCATTATACATCTTAAGTTCTAAGATGTCACAATTGGCTTAGTATGTATGCAGATGCAAGCAATGCTCTTGCAATTGATAAGTGGAAATTTTGTCCATTTACATATTTTCTAAAGTGCTATCCAAGATTTTTTGATATAGTATCCAGTGTTCTGGTAACCAGTTCAGTGATCACAGCTAATTAGTGCCATAATCTTTAAATTTCAATGTTTAGATCTTGATACTTTGTGATCTTCTCCAATTCTTTATATTTTATTTTACTAATCTTTAGTATTTGTAAGCAATCCTAGGATTGTCCCTTTTAAAATTAGATTGATGTATTAATTAATTATTTTAATTACTTAAATAATTAATTAAACCAGCTAGCATCATTATTCTAGTTCTGGTAACTACAAATAAAGGGACAAGCATGGGGCTGACACAGGAACCTCCTTTCAGCAATGTTACAAGGGAAAGTGATTAAAAACAGGCATTCACAACCCTACAGTAAAAATGCTGCCCGCTTATATAATGATATGGATACAAAAAGAACAAAGTTACAGTTGTGACACTGTGACATCTGCCTGTTTTTATCCCTTCTTGCCTATTTTTATCCATTCTATGGATGTTGCTCCCCTTTTCACTTGCTGTCTGAAATTGTACAGTCAGTTCTACTTGATCACTCTTTGACATGCGTAAATCAAAGCAAATTGGTCTAGTTTGAGTGAGAATATCCTGAAGAAAGGAAATAATAAAAAGATGGGAAATCAATGTTGTTTTAAGATGAAGAATATATTCATGGATCTCTCAGGGATCAGTTGTCAGATAGATTTCCTTGTAAAGTGTGAGGAAAATAAGAGATTGATGTGGAAATAGAGTAACCAGATGTCCAGAGAATGGAGGACATCTCCCCCATTTGGAAGGCCTTAAAATCAAATGCTGTCTATATTTTTGAGTATCTTAAATGACCTCTTCCTGAAAAATTTTTCTGTGGTGCATTATTCCCCTAACAAATGTGATGCACAAGTTAATAAATGCAGTTCTGTGACCTTCATTAGTTGATTAGTACCCTCTACCTGCTATCTGAAACTGACAAGACCTTAACTAGTTATGAGTTGAAGCCTTTTGAATAACCAGTCTCCTGATGTTAGAAAAAGTAAAAGAATATATCCTTCTTTTCTTCCTTTGTCTTCCTTTCCGATTGTCTGTGTCATTCTTTGTTCATTTTATTATTTTGTATCCATCCCTAAGTGGAAGAAACCACCATGCAACCCAGAGAAAGTATTATAGTGTATGCTGCCAACCTTTCAACATCTGTCCTGAAAAATTACATCATTGGTAGCAAAGCACCTGGATGTAAGCTGTGGTTAATAGCCATGTTGTTTTAGCCCTTATGGTTCTTCAGTATGTAAAAATTTGGTACTCAGCTCTTTTGATAAACTGCAGATATCCAAACTACAGAGAATACAAAATCCCCTTTTCATGGATTCTTTGTTCATTTTAAACTTTGACCTTAGCACTAAGCAACATGTTTATGCTTTAAGATCCCATTAAATAAAAGTATGCAGGGGAGTAGAAATGGCATGGTGGTCTAGAGGTGAAGATCCTTGTCTCCCAAGCAGAAGATTCAGAGTTCAGTCCTAGGCAGAGACATATGTTTCTCTATCAGGCACAAAAAGATAATATCTGCTGCAAATTCTGCAATGGCATCAGGAAAGGCATCCAGCCAGTAAACTCTCAGACGCATTCAATCACCCTGACTCCACCCCAATAAAAGGGAATAACAGGGTCCTAAAAGAGAAAATAAATAAATAAATAAAAGCAGAAAAAAATTGCATCAAGAAACAATGTTAACAGAAGAGGTCCTTCCAAATGTTAATACTCCACAATTTGCAGACATCAAAACATACACAGCAATACAGGCAAAAGATCTGAAGGCAATACATTTTCACAGGTTCCATCTCCTTTCATATGCATTGGAGAAATCTAACAGGTTGCCATACATAGTGTAGAGAGATTTTTTAAAAAGATGAATGGATCAATAACAAGCTCTTGTTTCAAAAGGATAAGACACATGGACTGATCATGAATGAATGCTCTCTGGCAAGTACTGATTATAATAGTACAGAGGGAATTGATGTCTGAATTAATGTGTTTTGGGGAAAAGTCAGGTTGGAACTTTAAAATTGGTTGTGTTTGTGTATGCTTCAGAGAGGAAGGGGAAGGGAAGGGAATGATGGGGAACAAAGGAGAGAGAAGGGAAAACCAATGTTTTAAGAAAGTATGCACAAAACTGGCCTTAGTTACCCCTTTCACTGACATGAATTTGAACTAAGGGGTTATTTTGTTTTTCACATAGGTACATTGCACATTGGATGATTTGTCTATGACATAAATGAAGCACTCACAAATCTCAGGCTTACATATTATGAAGTTCAACATCATTCAATAGAAAAAATACAGGAAAATTCAGAAAATATTTGGGAAACAAATATTTTTCATAGAATGGAAGATGGACATAAAAGATCCAAATACATTAGAATGATGTGAACCTTCAAAGCAGTCATTTCATTCAAAGAAGATTAAAGTGAATCACCCACTTTTAATCAAATCTTTGAATCTTCAAATTGATTTGAGGCTTCAAATAAAATCAGGCTTTGATCTGAACTGCTTTGGAAAGATTCAGCAATGATTCCAATACATATACATATACATATACATATACATATACATATACATATACATATACATATACATATACATATACATATACATTTACATATACAGCAATCAATATACATATACATATACATATTACATATACATATACATATACATATATTACTATACAGTATAGACTATATATATATATACAGTATATATATATATATATCATATATATATATGATGACCTCACCTTCCTATGAAACTGCCGAATCAAAATTTAATCCCCATAAGCTTCCAATTGAAATTCCAAACCAACACAGCAGCCACCAAACGCATCCTAAAAAGAACAGAATTGCCCTTATTAGAAATGAACTTCACACAAAAAGATTCCTCCTAGACCAAATCAACAAAGAACTTCTCACACTTCACCTCAGACTAAGCAACAAGATTCACCCCTTACTTTGGGACAAATCCAAACAACTTGCTGTCTGAGAGCTGAAACAAAGACCACCTTCAAGACAGACACACATACCAACAAACTCAGAAAACTACAACAACACCAGAAACAAACTCCTCCCCCCTCACAGCCACACATGAAACAAACAGTGCACAACATCTCAGACAAGATCCTCACTGAAGCCGAAACCAATGTTCTTTCGAAAGATTCAACTTTCTTTTGCTCCAAACACATCCCCACAGAAACCATCACATGCGCGGAGTTGAAAACCAGCCTGAACCAAAACCAACCCTGATGATGCTAACAGAATCAGACTCCAAATCACCAACATCCTCTGCACTAGCAAACCACCCAAAAGCAACTTATCCAAAGAAGAACAAACTGCCACTACTTAACCTAAAGAAGACACCAGCATAATAATCCTACCCGCAGACAAGGGCAATGCAACAGTGTTATGAATACATCTGACTACCAAACCACAAAAAGATAATATCTGCCTGCAAATTCTGCAATGGCATCAGGAAGGGCATCCAGCCAGTAAACTCTCAGACGCATTCAATCACCCTGACTCCACCCCAATAAAAGGGAATAACAGGGTCCTAAAAGAGAAAATAAATAAATAAATAAAAGCAGAAAAAAAATGCATCAAGAAACAATGTTAACAGAAGAGTCTTCTAGGTCTCTATTGTGTCTTAGTGTTTTTTGTGGATCAAGCTGGTGATTTTGTTTTTGTGGAAGCCGTTGGCTGTCATACTTTTGTCAGGGTGCATAGTCTAGTCTTTATATGTGTCTGTCTGCGAGGCATTTGGTTCTGGTGATGAGTGTTTTGGCCACGGAATTTAATCTGTGGCGTCGTGGTGGGATTGGGTGTTGAGGGTAGCGGTTGGTGTGTGTTTTCTTCTGGTATATGGTTGTCCTAGTGTGCCATCTGTTCTTTTGTAGATTAGTACATCTAGGAATGATAGTTGTTGTTTCCATGGGTGAACTTGATTTTGGGGTGTTGCTGTTTAGGTGTGTTATGAAATTGTTTAGGTTTTCTTTTCCATGGGGCCAAATCACAAATGTTTCATCGATGTATCTTAGCCATAGTTTTGGTTTGGGTGGCATTAGCAGGGCTCTGGATTCGAATTCTTCATGAACAGGTTTGCAAATGAGACGGACAGTGGTGATCCCATAGCGGCTTTTTCAATTGCTTGTATCTTTGTCCTTTGTATATGAAATATGTGTTGGTTAAGCAGTGTTCTGTTCATTCCATGAGGTGTTTGGCTGGTTGGTGTTTATTCTTGATGATTTCAAGAGTTTCTTTTATCGTGACTTGAGTGAATAGTGAAACCACATCGAATCTTACAAGCTCTATATAAATATAAATATATATTTAAATATAATTATAATTATATTTAAATATAAATATAAGATCTCTAATAAAAGATCTACACGTGGAACAAGATCTGCTTGTAAGTATTGCTGTTATAGCCTTACCCACATACGAACTCAATACAGAAGCCTGATGATGGCAGATGAGATTCTGCTGAAACGTTGCTACAATTTTAACAGCATTACAATGACGTGGGATAATACCCGAAGGAAGCTAAACAGCACACACACACACTCACACACACATATATATGTATAAGTATATGTATATGTATATGTATATGTATATGTATATGTATATGTATATGTATATGTATATGTATATGTATATGTTTGTGTGTGTGTGTGTTTGTGTGTGTGTGTGTGTTTGTTTGTGTGTGTGTGTGTGTATAGGTCTAGGTTTGTTCGGGTCTTTTCCCATGTAAGATTAAGCATATCTTGGTGATGTTTCGACGAGATCCCACTCGCCATTCTCAGGCTGGTGCTTTCAGCTTTGTGCCAGTGCAAGCAGTGTGTGATCGGAGCTGCCGTCTCTTTATAAATACTGGTGGGGGTGGGGGTGGTATGCTGGGCTGGTTGGCTGTGCTGCTGCCTCTTGATTGGATGGTGGAGTTGATGTTGGTATAATGGGCGATGTGATGGCCTTGTGAGTTTTGTTGTGGAGATATCCTGAATCTTGTGCTTTAATCTCCTGGGTTGTTTGTGTTTTGATCTCTTTTCCATTAGCCTCCTGTGTTGTAACAGCTTGGGTAATGGGTTGGGTGGTGACCTTGTGAGTTTTATTGCTGTGGTATCCTCGGTCTTGTGCTGTGGTTTCCTGGGTCGTTTGCTGTGTTGCAACTTCTTGAGTTCTTGTGGTGTAATTTCCTAAGTTTTCTGATGTGATATCCTGAGCGGGTGGCTGTGATGTAGCATTCTGGATTTTGGTCTGGCTTCAAGTTTGGGGTCTGGGTCTGTGTTCTTGGTGTGTATCAGCTTGTTTGGTTTTGGGGTCAAGGGGTGCAACAGCTGGTGAAGCAGCCATGGTCTGGTTTCTGGATGGTGGTTGTCCTTCTTTTATAGGATGGGTTTGGGCCTGGGTCTGATAAGGGGAATTAGCGGTGGTGTCCCGTGTTATTTTGGGTCTGGTGTTGGTTTTTGTGGCTGGGACTCATTTGTTGGTGAGGGCTAGCTTCCAGATGTCTGGTAGGCAAGAGGTATTGTCCCGTTTATTCATAAAAATATTGATTGGACTCTTAGTCTGTGTTGTAATACCACTGCATGGTCATGTGAATGATGGCAAAAATGACAGAGCCAACACGCCTATTTGTTTTCTGACTTCTGTCATAACTGAACAATCAAATATCTACCTTAGGAATATCTTCCCATCACAGAAACTATTGATCAAAGCTGTATCAATGTTTGAGTAGGTGCTCTTGTGCAGCAAAATCTCCAGGAAAAAAAGGAAAAAAAAGATTGAAGAAACAAGAATAGATGATAATAGACAGAAAGAGGTTTTAAGGGTTCAGAATTTTAACATCTTCCATGGCTCCTATTGGCCCTGGCAGACCTCAAGCACTTAGCAAATCTCTCTAGGAATCAAAGACAGTTCAATTGCCAAGTTGTTAAATATTAGGAATGAGCAAAGAATGATGGGATGGAAAAATGCATAGTAAAGAGCAGATCCATAAAATGTCTCTTGTTTAGGTACTCTATTCATTTGATAACCCACCCACCCCCAAAATGTGGCATGTAATCAGCTGCTGAAAACAGTAACATGGATTTATGGCTCTAAACAGGAAAATAAATGTCTATTGGTAGGAAACATTCTCGGTGTCCTGGCTATAAATCTAATACACATAAACCGATATCTCCCAAAATTATAGAGATTAATCTATTTCTTGGTAAAATAGAGAGTTTGATCTGAAAATAATTTTAAATTAATTAAAATTCTTGTTTAGGTGAATGTTTGTTCTTACATTTTGTTGCATATGTTATTTCTGAACATTTTTATATGTTTGTGTCTGTGTGTGTTTATGCAACAGAGAACATTTTCATTCTGGGACACCTGTCACTTTCTGGTAATTATCTCCCCAATACATCAGTCCTTTCAAACTGTTAATACAATTTTGTGAACATAGTCAGTGTGACAGTCTGTGCAGTATGTTTGTACTGTCAAAAGCTTATTAACATTATTAACAAAATAACCTCCCCCATTCTTTATGGCTCTGTAAAAAATTATTAATATGGAAATTATATACACCTGAAATATTACAAGTACTTTTCAGTAGGTATGCTTGCATGTGCCAAATAGATCATATTTAGAGTAATTGGTGCATCTGTGACTAACAGTCATTTTCTTTCCTTGTACCATAATAACATTCTTTGATATGACCCTTCATTTCCATCTTTAAAGTGGGTGTAATTCTTTACATGCATAAAATTATCCTGCCTCAATCTGCTGATATGCCGCCTACACCAAAAATATCTATCCATTATCACATATTTGTCAAGTTTAATTCTATTGAACATTTTTTTTTAAAAGTGGGGGGGAAATTAAATGGTGAAAAACATTCCACCTGATAGATTAGTGATGGCAAACTATTTGGGCTCAGTGTTTCAAAAATTTGGGAAATGCTTAATTTGACTCTACTTCTCTCTCTCTCTCTCTCTCTCTCTCTCTCTCTCTCTCTCTCTCTCTCTTTCTCCCCCCACTCTCTCTCTCTCTCTCTCTCCTTCCCCCCCCCCAGACACTAACACATACTTTGAACAAAAGAGACATAATTCTTTAGACATTCATTTATTTAAAAAAACCCAGCCTAATCGTATTTATGATTGAGACTTTTTGAGACCTTCAAGAAGAAATTGGACTGCCATTTTTCAGAAATGGTGTAGGGTCTCCTGCTTGGGCGGGGTGTGTGGACTAGATGACCTATAAGGTCCCTTCCAATTCTGATTATCTGTTATCTGTTATGATCCCCAGCAACTATTGTGCCCTACTTACAGTACATTCAATCAATGTTCTTTTTCTGTTGACTGGCCTCTGCAGGTCGCATGAGCCCTTCATTCCTGAAGTGGCTTTCAGAATACTTTTCCATGGCTTTTGCAGCCTTCAAAAACTGCACAAAAGCATGCCCCATTCTTGGACTGTATTCAGAGGCTTCAAGGGCTGCATGAGAGCATACACTCTCCTCATAAAGCTTCCACAGCCTCTGAAAACTGCATAAAAGCATGCCCCTTTGCTCGTGAGATTTTTAGAGGCTTTGCAAGAGCACAACCTCTAGAGGGTTTGGAGGCGACACAAGGGTACACTCCATTCTCACATGGCCTCCACAAATCATGATTTCAATAATAATTGTTGTTAGATGTTAGTGAACTTTGCTGTGTCACCCAAAACATGCTAATATATAACTTTTGATATATGTGTCATAGATCCACTGTCACTACAATAGATAGTAGAGTAACCTGACCATCTTTTTATGGACTGCCTTTTGGAACCATGCAATAGCCATGAGAATCCTACACTGTTCAGCTTGCTTTGTTGTTCTTTTTTCTTTTTCTTTTATGGAATACCATGATGAATTTTCCATACTTGCAACCCAACCATGTCAGTCTATAAGTTGTTACAAAATGTGCATCTGATGGAGAAAAAGCATTTATTTCCAAGGCTTGACAAGAATTCAGAAAGTTAGAAAAACTGTGAAGGGGGTTAGGCCTAATGGGGAAAGTCAATTATGGTATTATGGTCACTAATATTGACCTACATACTTCCTAGAAATTTCATCTTCTATGAAACCTACTCTACTTCTTCTTCTTCTTCTTTGTTTAATGTTACCATTTTTTTAAAAAAAAAGAAGAGCTACAATTCAGCACTGAAAGTGGTGAATTACGACAAAATTGTAAATTCTTTTTTTGCCTAGAACAAGTCTAATTAATATTTTTAGGAAACAATAAATTTATGGTTGGCTATTGCCGACTATTTTGTTTGGAAATCTGCTTGCCTTCTCAAAACAAAACAAAACAATAACCTAGGATGATTGGGAACATTTTGGGGACCCAAAATGTTTTAAATCCATTAATTAAATTAAATTAGATCCAGGTAAAGCTAGATGGAATCACATCCAATACCTGTTCAATCAGCACAGGGCCCCCCCAAGACTGTGTGCTATCTCCACTTCTCTTCTCACTATATACCAATGACTGCGTCTCAAATGATCCATCTGTTAAAATACTGAAGTTTGCTGATGACACAACAGTGATTGGTCTCATTTGAGACAACGACGAATCTGCATACAGACAGGAGGTTATACAACTTGCCTCATGGTGTAACTGGAACAATCTGGAACTGAACACACTCAAAACCGTAGAAATGGTGATAAACTTTAGAAGAAACCCTCCCATACTACCACCTCTTACAATACAAGATAACACCGTATCAACAGTAGACACCTTCAAATTTCTAGGTTCTACGATATCACATGACCTAAAATGGACACCTAACCTCAAAAATGTCATCAAAAAAGCACAACAAAGAATGTTCTTTTTGCGCCAACTGAGGAAGCTCAAACTGCCCAAGGAGCTACTGATCCAGTTCTACACAGGAATGATTGAGTCTGTCATCTACACCTCTGAAATTGTCTGGTTTGGTTGTGCAACACAACAGGACAGACACAGACTTCAGAGAATAATTAGGACTGCAGAAAAAACAATTACTACCCACCTGCCTTCAGTTGAGGATCTGTATACTGCACGAGTCAAAAAGAAGACTGTGAAAATGTTTACAGGCCCCTCACATCCTGGACATGAATTGTTTCAACTCCTACTCTCAAAACGATGCTATAGAGCATTGCACACCAGAACAACTAGACACAAGAACAGTTTTTTTTCCCAAAAACCATCACTCTGCTAAAAAAATAATTCTCTCAACCCTGTTCGACTATTACAAAGTCTGCACTACTATTACTGTTAATCTTGTCATCACTTCTTACCACCCATTCCCTCCCACTTTTGCCTGTATGACTGTAACTTTGTCGCTTGTATCCTTACAATTTATACTGACTGTATCCTAGTATGATTGATTGCTTGTTGTACCCTATGACCATTATTAAGTGTTGTACCTTATGATTCTTGACTCCTGATGAATGTATGTTTTCTTTTATGTATACTGAGAGTATTCACACCAAGACAAATTGCTTAATTTGTCCAATAAAGTATTCTAAAAGAAAAGAAATACAAGTTCGGCTGAATCGGTAACTGTTTTTTTACTACTGGTTTGGCAGAATGGTAACATTTTTTACTGCCGGTTCACTAGAACCAGGCTGAACTGGTAGAATACCACCGCTGGTTCCCCTTCTCTCTTTGGTGTGCTGGATTTGTGTCATTTTAACCTTGCTTTTCTGGTTAAAACCCAATGTTGCTGCACTGTTTTCAGCTGTCACATGTCCTGGCATCCATACATCAAACAGTACAGGCATGAGTGAAACAGGAGCTAGCAGTTTCAATGGAATCAAGTGAACACTAAATGAGAATCCTTCTTTTCAGCAGGAAATTATTAGTAAGATAAAGAACCAAACACACTTGTGAAACATATTTTTATTAATAAGAAATGGCAATAGCTCCATGTACAAAATGTGGGTCAAAAGAAATGCAAAAAATTAATTCACTGGTTAATGCAAAAATCTCACCCACAAGCTGGAAAATGCCATTAGTTGCAAAGTATATTTTGTGCATGATAATTTTTACAAATTCCTAGATCGGTGCAAAATGTGTTAGTTTACAAGAATCTACTGAACTAACAGTCAGTATTAAGTTGGTGCTATCAAGAGTTAATGGAAATCAAGAGGGGTTGGACTTGGACCATTTGTGGGAACATAACAATTCAAAGCTGAATCCTTTCTTGACTCCACCTCCAGGCTCTTCCTGTCCTCCTCCTATATCAAAATAACTCTTCTCCATTTATCAATTTGATTTAAAGTATCTTTCTAAAATAAAACAAGACATTTTCAGGTCCTCCTTTTTGACTTAAACCAATAGGCTTGTTTGGCTCAGATGACGTGCTTATGAACCAACCTGGGAACTCTGCCGATTCAAAAGTGCAAATCTCTGGCCTGCCATCACTTTTACTGTAGAAAGTGAAATTCTTGAACTTTTCTGATGCTTTATGCAATATCATGATATTTTCCTCCTAAAAAAAGGAAGTCTTCTTTAGCAAAACAAAGTATATTATATCACATAATATCATAGCTACAAGATTAAGGAAGAACAGCCTTGCAGAAAGCTTCTTCCCACTAAAAGAGTATCACTGTTGTTGATTTAGAACTTGGCATCATAGGAAGCTTTTAATTACATGTGTAGTAGTCGCAGCAGTACTTTGCTTTTCCATGCCATGAAGCCCAGAACTACAATTTAATTTATTTGTGAAAAGTAAAACACACACAAAAACCTCCGTCACTAATTATATCAGAGAGAAACAATGACAGAGAAAGGTAGCATATTCTATAATCTGGCATATGTTTGTTTACAAGCAGATTGTAAATCCTTTTATTTCACAGATCAGACACAATCCTAATCCTTGTGAAAAAGGAGAACCAGTTATTTTTCTAGAAAAAATAACCAGTGGAGCAGCTTGCCTCCAGAAATTGTGGGTGCTCCATCATTGGATGTTTTAAGAAGAGCCTAGACAGTCACTTATCTGAAATAGTATAGGTTCTTCTGCTTGAGCAGAGGGGCTGGACTAGAAGACCTCCAGGTTCCTTCTAGTTCATTCATTGTATTCTAAAAAAAGAATGATTACAAATGGAATACTCACTTTGAGCTGCATTTGAAGCTGTCCATCACCAGACTTTATACAAGACATAACATGATTACCAAAACCTATAAAGATTGGATTCCCTTTTGAATCTAATGAGTTATTGGGAATTACATCAAAAGAACTCCCTGGGGAAAAATAATATGAAAGAAACAGAGTCATGCATTTGTAGCAAAGTGAAATAGCTTCATTTCATCCATTCAGTGATTTGGAAATCTTGAACAAGAAACCACTAATAGAAGGCTAACAATATGTTTTACCAAAATAAATAGAAGTAGTTGAGGTGGAGTAGGAGAAGGTGGACAGACACAAAGAAACATTGGGAGTTCCAAATTACTTAGATCAGTGTAGACCTAGTGGAAATGTTCAAAGAATATTGTAGAGGCTCCTGAAAATGACTAGACTGCTTGCCTCTGTGTGTGTGTGTGTGTGTGTGTGTGTGTGTGTGTGTGTGTGTGTGTAAGGCACCTCAGTGGTGGGAGAAGGCCGATCACAAGAAAACATATTTCTTATTAGGAACAAGAAAGGAACTAATAGGAACTAGACAGTGGTTAAATTATATGAAAGCAATAAATCTACTACAACATATTTGCAAATCTACTGAAAGTAATACTCAAACTTATGAAAACCTTTTTTAGAAAAGTCTTTTGTTTTTATTTTTTTTAAGGGCAGGAATCATGTTGGCAGAAAGGCAGGTGCCAAAGATAAATGGGTGCCCAACAATGTCATGCTGGGGATGAAATATCAAAGAATGGACCATTCAGGGCAAGTCTTGAAACTATGGTTTTAAGTTTTTATCAACTCACAGTTGGACAGCAAATCCTGACAGTCCCATTATTGTTATGATGGTCCTTTGGATCAATCTGAATCTTGGTGACTACGATGATTACTACCATCAAAGATGTTCCAACAATAATTGGCTACTACTAGAACTTAAATATTCCAACAAAATATAAGAGATTCTACTGTTACCTGGTGAATTTGAATTTTGTGGAGTTGCTATCAGCACGTTGTTCACCACACTAAGAAATTTATTGCTAATATCCCAAAATTTAAACTTCCAGGGCTTTTCCATTGCTGCTGAAGTAGGTTCTACAGGAACATGCATATGTACATATCAACATATGAAACAAAAGCAAACAAAAGCATCTGGAATGTTCCAGATGCTGCTTATTGCAATGAACATTCCAAGGAAAATATTTTTAAAGACAGATGAAGAATCTTGAGACATTGCAGGAAAAACAGTAATGGTGTTTTTTTTTAAAAAAAAAAAGAAGTAAAAATAGATTATCTCACAGTTCCTTTCCTTTTTATTCCTTTGACAACTACAGATTTATGTATTCCTAAATAATCTTCTAACAAGATATTAATATGTGCAAGAATGCAAATTCTCTATTGTCCCCTTTCTCTGTAAAAACTGATGCCTTGAATTGGCTTCCTTCCGAAGAGATGAAAGAATCAATTCATAGGATTTTTTGGAATTAGTTTTAAGCAATGTACAGTTGATTGCTTAAAATTAATTGCAAATAATTCTTTGAATTACACTCAGTTACACTCAGAACTACAAACTGAAAAATGTAGATGGCATTAGAATGCATGCCTAAATCATATTTGGTATCAGTTCTACACAGGAATTTTCTTGAGTAATTTAAGACCAAACTTCTCTAATCCCTAATCTCAGTTTATAGTCACCTGAACTGCAAGATGGGTGGCAAATAAATTTGATAAATTAAATAAATATGTCTCTTAAACCAAGAAAATACATTTCACTTCTGTATTGACTAAATTATTAAAGAATATTCATGGTTTGGAAACACTTCAAAGACAACAAAAATGAAAAAAAAATACCTCGTGTTTGCTTGAATTCATTGAATAAATCTTCCATTTGCTTCTCCCATGACATCTTATATAATTTATTTGCCATGTCTCTTCCCTTTCCAAACTGTTTAAGTTTCCTTGTCCTTCAGGTTGTTCTGTTCTTAGCAATGATAAACCTGGAAAGAGCTTTTTTTTTAAAAAAAGGATTCCTTTAACTTTGTTTCCCGGCAGACTAAAAGCATAAAACTCACTCTAAATGATATTTATTTATCTATTTTTTTTAATGTTTTAAAATATTTAGTAAATTTAAAAAGTCACTTTGCAGAGTGAGAGAGTCTTATACAGCAAATTGAATGAATGAAAAAATGAAATGAAAACAAAATTTTCACTATGGTCTTTGAAAAAGAAGGAAAGTTGTTCAAAGCAAGGCATGAAAAAAAAAGAGGATTTGTGAAGAATGGTTGGTTTTAGACAGTCTATGTTTATCTCAAACAAACAATGAAATTTACCAAACATGACACATTGTATGGATTGATTTTAAATAAATTGACTATTTAATCTATCAAACTCTGAGCAACAAAGATAAAAACTGAACATATTGTTTTAAATATTTTTATTAAGAGTTTTGAAAAGAAGATAAAGATTAACAAATAACTAATATAAAGAAAGGAAAAAAGAAAAAGTCAAAAAGTGCAAAAAGAAGAAATGAAAAGAATTAGAAAGAAGCATCTTATGATTTTCTTTGCAGCAAATGCAATCACAAAATTACCTCTTACTCTATGGTTACAAAAAGAAAAGCTCTCTCTTTTTCTATTATCTATTTTTTCTAATCCTCAAAACCAAAAAATATAAAGCCTTTTTTATTTAGCCATTTAAAATGGCTATATTGAAATTAGTTTTTTATTTGTTATATATTGGGTTTAAGAGCGTAAAATGGGGAGAATACATAAAATAAAAATAGGTGGCAAAATTAAACTGAATTGACAATACAGGGGATAATTATTGGATAATATATTTTTGGATGAAATTGTTTCTTTTATCCTGGAAATGAATGAAATAACATGAAGTGAAAAACATATTTTAAAAAATGGAACAGGTAATAGTATGATATGAAATTGGATAAGAAAGCTGAAAATGTAATTATGATTATGTATGTATGCTATAACCTGGAATCACATTCTTCACTTAAAGAGATTCTTAAAGACTAAAAATAAAAAAATTGTGTGAAAAAAAAAGAAACTAACAATGTTAAGGCCCGCTCCCAATGGCCAACGCAAAACGTATGCATAAAGGACACAGGACGAGCAAAATTTCGGGGGTAGCTCCATCCGTTGTCATCTGCTCCAAAAAGTGGCGAAAATTTGCATAAACAGGACAGAAAAGAACAGAAAAGAACAGATGTGGGTAGTATGTAGCGGGGATGTTAAACGGATGTTCATAGGAAGCCTAACGGATGACAGCGGATGGAAGCAGATGACACCTCCGAAGGGGTTCCGGGGGAGAATTTCGAAACGGACGCATAGCGGAAGGAACGGATGCATCACGGATGCCTATAGGAAACAAAGGGGATGTAGCGCGGATGTATATCGGATGCAAAGCGTTCACTGAGCATGCAGGGAGTATGAATTGCATCAGCTCCACGTATATAAAAGGATGCAGCACACATGTAGTCAGCATACAGGGGAAAGTCGTGCTGCCACATACATCTTGCAGGAACACCATGGTTCGTCAGTCAGGCAAGAAGAGGAAGCCTGTGCCTACTTTGTTCAAGCCCTTGGCAAGGTGAAGAAGGGCAGAACCAGCTCCCACCCCTGGCACTCACTCTGAAGCTGCTGGTCGCGGTGCTGCTGCTGTGGTGGACCAAGCCCCAGGCCTTCAAAGCCCTGCTGCTAAGGCCTTGTCTGCTCAAGCCCCTGAAGGCCTTGCTGCTCAAGCTCCTGAAGGCTCTGCTGAAGCCCCTGCCAGAGGGAGAAGAGGCAAGGAAGGAGAAGGGAGAGAGGAAACAGTACACCATTTACGAGAGCATGAGGATGAGTGCTGGAATGGCTGAGGAGAATGAGTACCTCTGGAGAGAGGGCCACAGACTGTATTTGGGACACCAAGAAGAAGCAGGAAGCTTGAAGAGACAAGGCAGAGAGCCTGGGTACACTGCAGAAGTACTCCCTTGGATGGTGGAAGCACATGCACACCCGGTATGGCAAGCTACACCTCAAGAAATCCAGGCAGGCCGCTGTCAAGCTCACTGACCGGAGATGTACGTCATGCCAAGTGCAGTTTCCGGGAGAGTGAGATATGCCACCAAGGAGCCAGCCCTCTGAGACCCCTCTCCCTCAGACAGCCCACAGACAGCCAGGTCCTCTTCCAGCCAGGAGTCAGCTACCTGTCCAGGCAGGTGTCTTCAGAGGGCCCCACAGCAGGACCCCCCCGACAGCTGCACTCCCCATGCCGGCAGACTTGGAGGATCCCGTGGGGGATGATGCCCTGCTGTCAAAATGGAGGAGAAGCAGCAGCCACAGAGACCAACGCACCCTCCACCACTACCCCAGCTCTACAGGATGCAGGCAGAGAAGCAGACTGGAGGCCAGAGCCACACTGTCCTGTTTGGAGATCAGGGACACAATGAAGAGCAGCACAGAACTTCTCTCTCAGCTGCACTTGGACAGATGATCCCTGGCACCACACCTTCATCACCTACGTGAGCCAGACTCATGGACATTGCCCGAGGCCCAGTACCAGGTGATGAACAGAAGATAAACAGCACTTTGCACAACCCTCAAGGCCCAGCTGAACCTGCTCCGACCCAGTCGGGTCTGCTCCCTCCACCCAGGTGATGTCACAGCCCTTCCACAGCTTCAACAGCCTTCACCTACCAAAGGCTACGACTCATCAGGATTTCCCACAGCACAAGCGAGCCTTCCCAGTCACTCTGAGTCATGTCCATGGTCTCAGTGTTAAGCGGGCAGGGACTGTGTGGAGGCCCGGTTCATCAGACGCCACAGACGCCACTACTCACTCAGCTGCAGACCAGACAGCCCACTACACTTCTCCTTCCTCACCCCACAGCCAAGCCCGTCAACGGACAATTGTTTCAGTCTTGGGGCTCACATCTCAAGTCCTTGATGAAGGGCCTCCAACCTCACGGGACTGAGGTAGCCTCTCGGATAGCTTTCCTGAACACACCATTCCCTGTTGTACCCTCAGGGCCAAGCACCCCAATGGTGCCTCAGACCAGCTCCAGCACAGCCACCACCACAGTCCCTGCCCGCTTAACAGCTGAGACCATGGACATGCCTCAGAGTGACTGAGAATAGTGCCAGAGACTGAGTTGTTACCTGTTCACTTTATCTTTGCTTAAGACACTTTACTTGGTTCAATTTTGCTTATTTAATAAAATCATTAAGTTTTCCTAAGAAAGTTAAATAAGGTTATCTTGCTTAAGACACTTGTTCTTTTTTTTTACTTGGTTTACTTGGTTCATTTTTTTACTTATAAAGTGTTGGTGAAAACTTTGAAAAAATGGTTATGCCTTTGCAATGCTTGTGGAGGATTAAGGATAGTTGTGGGATTAGAATAAACCTCCAGTGCAAGCATAATGGGACTGTATGTCCACCATCCAGCGCCACACATATGGATCCACAGTGTCTATCAGGTTAGTCTTTGCCTCCATTCACCAGGCCTCCATGTCCCCATTCCCTTGTGACGGTTGACAGTCTGTTCTGGATCACTGGGTAGTGGGTGCACATGAGATTGTGCAGGATGCAGCAAGTTCCACGATGTCCTCACGGTCTCTGGGCGTCATGCTGCCATGGTGGTGAGAGTACCTGGAACTGTTGGCCAGGATGCCATAGGCGTTCTCCACCACCCGCCTTGCCCTGGACAGCCTGTAGTTGAAGTCCTCACTTCACGAGGTGAGGTATCTTGAAGTGTATGGCTTCATGAAGTAGGTCTGAGGGAGAAGGCGTCATCACCAATGATGTAGTAGGGCCTCATCTTGTGTGTCATTGGTAGGGGGTCTGGATTTGGAAACCCATGATGAGGTTGCCGTTCCAGCCCATTCTTGAGTCACTAGCGTTGTATACCTGGCTATCTTGAAGCTGACCTGTTGCTGAAGCTCGATGTAGTGAACTTGTAGTCAGCATCAACCATGGCAAGAGGATGATACTGAAGAAGCCCTTGTAGTGTAATAGTGGACCCTGAGTTGGCTGGAGCTTTGCAGGCCACGTGCTTCCATCTATGGCTCCAACGGTGTGTGGTGGGAAAGTTCCACCTTGATACTACTCTTCTGCAAGTTTTTTCCAGCCTTGTTCAGTGGTGGGGCACTTTGGGAACTCTCTCACGTTTTCTTCAATGATGGCTGTACCACTTCTCTGACCACTTTGCTGATGCTATTGCTGGAACACTCATGCATACTGCATGTTTCTGTATGATTAGTTCCAGAAGCCAGGTGCCGCAGAGTCAGTGCCACTTTAGTCCAGGGTCCAGGTTGGGACGGAAGTTGGTGCTCGGTTGGTGTCAACCTGGGTCTCAGACGCTCTACAAGTTCATCAAACATGGTGTGGCATCCTCATGAAGTGATGGAATGCATGAGAGTCTTCATTCCTCAGCTCCACCATCAACTGGTCATACAGTCCAAACTTCCATTCTTCTCAGAATCCATCCTCGGACCCCACACAGCTCTTGGACGTCTCCTTCTTCTCCTTCTGTATAAACTTGAAACAGTCTAACAGGTTTTGGTTCTGGTGATGAATGAGCGCAGCTATTCATATGGACTGTGTCATCATCCATGGTGGAGGACAATGGATGATGTGGAAGACCAAGACTAAGGGTGAAGAGGTCTGTACACCACGGCTGCTGGACTCATACTGAGATCCAGATGATTTTCTCCCCTTTTTTATGGAAATATCGGTTGTCCGCTAGGTGTCCTTCTACATACTCTAGACATACTCCAGATCCTAAATATACGAGATACAACCCAGATACAAACGTTTTGTCCATTTTGAATACTTTATATAGAGATGCATCGCTTACATCCTTTCTATTTTCCGTGCTCTAATGCTGTGTAGACGTTCCGTTGTACCTTTTGTTTCCTCCCTCTTTCCGTTTTCAGCTGCAGCGGATGTGAGTTGAGGGAATGGCCAGAGGATGCATAGAGGATACAGCAGACGTGTAACGGATGATAACGGACATAGAACATTTGTTGGTCTATTGTCACGGATGTACATCATACATGGCGGAAAGTTCATCTGTTCACAAAGTTTTGTGCAGCTCAAAACTCTTGATGGATGAAATCTCAGTGGACGGATGCTCGACAGATAGAGAGTATGAAACAGTACGCAGTGAGTACACACGAGTGCATAACGTTTTCAATGGATGGCAAGCTTTTTTTAACGTTTTACATCCTCTTTGCATCCATAAGTGCAGTGGGACTGGGCCTTTAGTAGCATATAAGGAAAATCTATACAAGATGTTTTATAGGTGGCAACTACCACCAGCATGACTAGCAAAGGTGTATGAAAATTTATCGGCTAAATGTTGGAAGTGTAATCAGATACCAGGTCATATTACCATATGTGGTGGTCGTGCCCAAAGGCAAAAAACTTTTACTTTTAATTCGGTGAAAACCATGGGAATATTCAGAGTCAGTTTTCACAGCCTGTGCCAATATAACATATCCAATAAACTTATTCTTTGAGGAATCTACCTGCCTTGGAGTTTTGTTTGCTATGGGTATGTCACTTGGAACCTTGACAGCTGATGGATACTTCCCTTTGACTTACAAGCATGTATCTTAAAGCTAGAGGTACCCTCATCCAACCAACTCCTCATTTCTCAGTTGACTAAAAGTCTTTTGAATTTATGTATTATGCTTTGTTTTTCAAATGTTATTTGCTATCAGAATAGATCCTGCTTCCTGATGTTTAATTACCCCATGTGAGACTAATGTTAATTTAAATCACCTTTTGGCCTCTAACTTAAAAAAACAACCCTATTCTTTAAACAATATACATTTTCACTGCTGCAAACCAAACTACACAAGTTGCAGGTATTTTAAAATCTCCTATCTATCACTTCCCTTTTTTGGTGGACTGACCAGAAAAAGCCAAATGAACTTTATTCTGCGTTTACTACACAGTGAGAAAGCAAATTGTGCTGGTAAAATCAACTAATTTTGTCAACAAACAACAAACTGAAGAGCTGGCAGAGAAATAATTTTATCCAGCAAAGTTCAGGCAAGTTGCCATAATGCAAGTTTGTGTTAGGATACTGGTGAACAAATCTCTGAGGTGAAACCAGTAACATTTGTAGAAGCTTATTTACATGCTCTGGGAGTTTTAATCATGAAGAGGTTTATGCCTCCGACAAAGTGAAATAGAGGCGTTCCTTTCCATTAGGCCATCTTCACTCAAAATGTGGACATTGCTGCAAAGAGATTACAGAATAACATCTACTGGCCAAAGTTTTCCCACCTAATTTGTTTACTTATTAAATCTTCCTCTTATCAAATACTACCACAATGGATATAGTGTACAATTTTAAAAGCCTGTTGACCAGAAGTATTTTCCAGCAAAAAGAATCAAAACATTTTCCATGTGGTATGACTAGCTAGTATTTCATCAATATATTCAATTATTCCTACTGTCCCAATTTCTGATGTTTAGGCATCTCTTGCGAAAAGGAGAGGTGAAAAGGACAGAGAGATCACACTTCAGAGGCAGTTTGGAAGGAGAAAGAAATGTTGTATTTTGAAAGACATCCCAATATAAAATTAAAATTGAAATATGTTTTAATTAATACTTTTAATTAAGAATCCATACATTTAAAAAAATTTAATTTCTTGAATCAAATTCTGAATCCTGAAGTGTTATTGCAGGGGTGTCAAATTTGCAGCCCATGGGCCAGATGCAACACTCACTGGCCACGCCCATGCCTAGTTTAGCAAGTTTCTTGAGTATTTTTCTCTTCCATGAAATTCGCACCAGCCTTCAGGGAATGGGGAAGGGGATTTATTTAGAAAAAAATGATCCCTTCAGGGATAAAATCTCACCTGTTTCTTTTCTGTTGAGATTATCTATTCAACTTGGAGAACAAAGCCACAGATGTAAATAGCTATGTTAACACTCTCTATACCAGCAGGAAGAAATCAGCTACAAATAGGACTAAACCCAGATGTCATCTCAGTAATCTGGCCCTGGAAGAAAATATTCTTTTCACAACCGGTCTACAAAGATACAGCAGAAATAGTACCTCTGGAGATGTCTCTGCCTTAGTCTGAAGGTTCGTTTCCTGTCATATCCTCAGAAGCTGCTATATAAGACCAGTCAAGTCTTATGACGTGACAAGAGTTTGGGAACCACACCTCTTGTGTTTCTTAGAGATCCCACACAAACATGAAACTACAACAAATTAAAGGTGAAGACATCTGTAAGTCATGGATTCTTTTCCATGAGTAAGGCTTCATCAGTATGAGGTTCTGTTTATCCTTTTCTGTAGTCACAAGGGCAATCTGCATAATATTATCACAGGTTTGTTTATTTTTTCAACACTGAAGATTTGCCAAGTTGTCATTCACCATTGAAAAGTTGAAGCTTATGTAATGGGTGCCTCAATAATCTTTATTTGATATTAAGAAAAACTTACTCTGAAAAACACATGTTTCTTGGTGTCATAGGCCAAAATAGTAGTAGGTGTGCATAAAACCTGAATTCATTATTGTAACATTAAGTCAAATGAAATATGGTTAATATGATTAGTGTTTTGGGGGGTTATTTCTCCTACAGGGCAAAGGTGCAGCAGTTTTGATAACAAGGAACAGAATTCTGCAAAGCCCTTGCAAAAGACTTGACACCTCCCTTCTGCATCAAAAGAGAATATGGAAATTGGCAAGAGTTTGGCTGACTAAATTGCCTTGTTATAGGTCTGTGAGATGTGTAAGTGTCTCATCTGAAACTAGTGCCCTTGCTGGAATTCTTATGTAACATTCATTCATAATAAATACTCAACACTTTCTTTGGTTCTTATTCCTTGGATTAACTGTTTACAATTCCAATAATGAGGAAGGAAGTATGGCACTTTCCAGCTATGTATTTCCTAATTTGTCCATTGTATTACAATTTGCAAAAACCTTTGAGGTTTCCTGGAGTTGCACTGAAGTTGTTGTGCACACCCCTCAAAGGCCTCAGTTGGTGCTCTTCTGCTTCCATGGTTTGAATGAAGTCTGTGTTTAAAATAACAGTAACAGAATAGATTCCGGTATGTGCAATTTTAGGAAGGCTTGGGGAGTTTTGTCTCTTTTCCATCCTCATCTTCTCCTTTGACATTGATCCTTTTTTCTGTTCTCCACCCTGCCGTTGTTCTGATACTATAATAATCAAAGGACTAGGAAATCCTCTGTAAATCCAGGGAATGTCTATAGCATGGAAAATTAATAGCTCAGCTTTTATAAAGTTTTCTACCTTGCAATTGATTAGATGATAGATAGATTAGATCAGAATAGATTAGAATAGATTATAATAGATTAGATCATGAGTCTCAGGCCAAGCTTCCAAAGAAATCCAGTTATTTATTAGGATCTTCATGTTAGCACAGACCACATTTAATGACCACATTAAATCACATTAAATCACCACTGACCACATTTAATCTGTGCCTTGGCTCTGACCCTGTTTCCCCATCCCCAACTGATGAAGTGTGTCATCAGTCACATTCCCCAACGAAGCAATTTCACGGGTTCTGGAAGTCACTTCCTCTGGTCACTGTTGATCTCCATGGAGATGACCTTGACATTGATGGTTGGAATGTGCTTTGTTTTGATTGAAATGCAAGTTCCTCAATGCAGCTGCAAGACTCAATTCCCCATCCTCCTGCCTATGGCAACTCAAGAGCAGGTCAGGAATGTTTTGGGAGTTGACAATTAGATTAATAGATAGATACATAGATACATAGATAGATATAGATAGATGAAAGAGAGAAGGAGAGGAGAGAGATAATTCATCGCTGCAACAGATTTACAGTACACTGTCCCTCCTCTGGAAATTGTTACATGCTTAAAATAATGGGAAAGGAAGGATAGGATAGGATAGGATAGGATAGGATAGGATAGGATAGGATAGGATAGGATAGGATAGGATATGGCAGGACAGGGCAGGGCAGGATAGGATAGGATAGGACAGCAAGACAAGACAAGACAAGATAAGACTAGATGAGACTAGATGAGGCAAGGTGAGACGAGACAAAGGGAAGAAATGTTTACAGGACTCATTAAAAGACTCTTTACAGATTAGGCAAGGAAGCAGTAAGGAACATGCTTTGCCCATCTTGGACAGAAACACAAAGGGATAATCAGAAAGGGTCTTTGATTTTAATAGGCCATAAGTGAATCAACTGAAAAATTGCTCTAACAAAAAATGGCAACTGCCATCCAGCAGAGACCATAAGAGTCTGGCAGCCCAGGATCAATGGCTGCACAGAATAGGAACCCTCCAATA
Source organism: Laticauda laticaudata (assembly GCA_004320025.1). Taxonomy (NCBI): domain Eukaryota; kingdom Metazoa; phylum Chordata; class Lepidosauria; order Squamata; family Elapidae; genus Laticauda; species Laticauda laticaudata. Next base: position 3,454 of record BHFT01045771.1, on the reverse strand, counting down.
CAGAGAATGAGCATGGACCCTGCTGTCAATCAGAGATTGTGGTAAAAGCCTGGAGACCATCAGCCCATAAAGATTAAGGCAGTTCAGGCCAAACGCATCCATTCTGAATTTGAGCTGGAAAACATTGGCATGGGTTGCATGGTTTGTACAACATCTTCTGAACAATGGAGGACAATCCAACAATTGACAATCAAGAGTCACAATCCAACTCCTACCTTCCCCAGCTTCATATATTTCAGTTTAGCTCTTGTCGTCCAGAAGCAACCTTTCATTTCCTATGGTTATGGTTTGGTCACGAGCAATAAATTTGAACATTCATGTCCATGAAGGGTTTAAATAGGATTGAAACTTAGTCAGGGTGGATTGATATGATGAAAGCATTCAGTCCAAAAGCAATTATTTAATTTCATGCCCCTCTAAGCTACACCCTACAGCCTTATTTAATTGTAGGACACACAAGGAGCATATCATATTATTTTTTCCATATTTATGAGTGATTTGAGGAAAAGGTTAATTTTTTCCTTGACACATGAAATAAAGGACTTTTAACATGGAGAACTGCAAGTTCCACATGAACTGGACATGATATTACTTAGGATAAGTCACAAATCAGTAGAAGTCTTCCAACTGCATTCCTTAATTCACTGAGTTTGAATTTATTGGCCTGAGATGTGTTTTCTTGAGGAATTCAATTTGTATTATGCAGACACTCTTTAGGGTGCATGAGATCTTCATTTTAACCTTCTTGTTCATAAATGTTCCTAAATTTTCCCCTTTCGTTCAGTTGCTACCAAACCACTCTTTTTTCTTAAGTGCTTTTTACTTCCATGCATCCTGATAAATCAAACACTTCAAGTGTACTGGGGCAAAATTTGTCAATGCAAGAAGTCTTTCTCTCAAATGGAATTTTATTGATCAAACAGAAGTTAACTATCAACACAATGAAACATGTCTTTCTGATCAAAGAGTCATAAAATGTGGGCACCAAGAGATACTGTACCTGATGATTCTCTTTAATGGCGAATATCTCCCATGTAAATTGGAAAGAGATGCTTCATATCTATTCAAGCATCATCCTACAAATTCTGCCCGATTTCTTCCAAGCTTCTGTTGAGTTTCATGATACTCATGGAAAATGCTGCACCTACTGCGGGATATTCTTGCCCTCCTTTCATGCTTCCAATGACAATCTAGCAATTAGATATTGAAAACAGCCAAGACATGCAAATCGAGGTACAGTTGGAGACACTCATTTTTTCCTGGTACTGCAGCCATCGATGGCATATGTCTTTCAGAGTGATAGCCAACCGCCCTCCTCTCTTCCTTCTCCTGTCCAGATTCTGCTTCTCACTTTGCAGAAGAGAAAGCGAGTGGAATGCAACCTAACTAGAAAGACAAGCCACACCTTTCTTTTCCCCAAAGGCTGACTTGTTTTCTCCTTCTTTCACACAAATGCATCTCCAGCAGTGGGAGATTACAGGAATCTGTTGATGCCACTTGGGAATTGAGCAGGAGATGATGAAATGGGAAAAAGTACTAATGACACTAACCAGATAGAAATGAGATGGGAGGGTGGTGCACCTATTCTCACTCTACTTGATCTCTCAGTGGCTTTTGATACCATCGGTTATGACAGCTTCCTGGAATGGCTTCAGGGATTGGGGATGGAGGTCACTGTGTTGTCCTGGTTCATTTCTTCCTCTGAGGCCATTCTCAGTCAGTGTTGATCAGGGGAGAGAGGTCAGATTCCCTGGCCTTTGCTTCTTTCTCTGCTACTGTTTAACACCTACATGAAACTACTGGGGAGGTCATCAGGTAGTAGAGAAAACTGATTCTCATAACAGTATGAAATAACACATATATGGCCAACCATGGCAACTTTAAGACTTGTCGGACTGATTAGCTGAGGAAATCTGGGAGTTGAAATCCACAATCTTAAAGCTGGCAAGTTTGAACACTCCTAGAATAACATCTTACTGCACTGTTACTAGTACTGTAACTCTGTCCATAGCCAGGAGTTTGATCCTGACAAGCTCAAGGTTGACTCAGCCTTCCAACCTGCTGAGGTCGGTAAAATGAGGAACCAGATTGTTGGGAGCAATATGCTAACTTTGTAAACCATTTAGAAAGGACTGTAAAGCACTATGAAGTGGTACATAAGTCTAAATGCTATTGCTATCTCATTACCAAAAGATCACTCTCCTTCTCAGCCAACTAACTTCAGTCACATGGATAAACAATCCTACCGTTTGAAAACATATTGGGCCAGAGAGAAAGTGTAGTTATACTCTCTATTTTATCACACTAGAATGGAAGAATAACTGGAAGGTAGTTTGATGATAATTCTAATAATGATGATAAAGGTGATGATGATGGAAACTTTTTCATCAGGAGTGCATCAAGCCAAAAGTTAATGGGAGTCCTACTGAATAACCTTTTCAGGATTTGACAAGAGCATGGAGCAAATTAACCTTCCTCTCACTTTGTACTGCAGTATCTGTGGTTGGTTCTCTTATGAAACTCAATTAGTTTCCCAAGGAGCCTTTTGCAATATCTGAAGTTGTTAAATAATGCTCATTATACAATTTATTAAGCACCCTTTCCCATTGTGAAAGACTGGATCATCTGCAAAATGATCCAATGGAGAACATGAGTTGTTCTTCTTAAACAATGAACCAGATAGTAGTAGCATAACAATATGGAATCACACAGTTCTACCCAACCTTGGCAACTTTAAGACTTGTCTGGCTGACTGGCTGAAGAATTCTGGAGTTGAAATCCACAAGTCTTAAAGTTGCTAAGTTTGGACATCCCTGTAATAACATCATAAAATACCATAACTTTGCCCACAGTTTAATCCTGATAAGCGGAAGGTTGACTTAGCCTTCCATCCTTCTGAGGCGGTGGTGGGATTCATTTTTTTTTACTACTAGTTCTACGGGCTTGGTAGGTGTGGCAGGGGAAGGATACTGTAAAATCTCCAGTCAGAGGTGGTATTTGCCAGTTCTCCAAACTACTCAAAATTTCCACTACTGGTTCTCCAGAACTGGTCAGAAACTTCTGAATACCACCTCTGTTCTGAGGTCAGTAAAATGATGAAGCAGATTGTTGGTGGAAATATTCTGACTTTGTAACCTGCCCAGAGAATGCCCAGAGTGTAAAGCACTATGAGGTGGTATATACTATAAGTCTAAGTGCTGTTGCTACTGCTATTGCTATCTCATTACCAAAACAGATTTAATAGATTTAACAGATAATCAAAGTTGGAAGGGACCTTGTAGGCCATCTAGTCCAACCCCCCACCCAAGCGGGAGACCCTACACCATTTCTGACAAATGGCAGTCCGATCTCTTCTTGAAAGTCTCAAGTGATGGTGATCTCACAACTTCCGAGGGCAAGCTGTTCCATTGGTTGATTGTTCTCACTGTCAGAAAGTTTCTCCTTATTTCCAGGT
>BHFT01045770.1:0-16621 GCA_004320025.1 Laticauda laticaudata | reverse complement strand
ACATTTTTCTCGTCCGCTGTGTCCTTTTTACAAACGTTTTGCATCCGTCGGCCAGTGTGACAGGGCCTTAAGACTTTTTCACCGAGAGAGATTATAGAATACAAGTCATTGTCTGGCAACAGTGGGGAGATACTTCAGCATGACCATGTCCTGCCAAATTCACTGCTAAGGAGAACCAACTAGGCTGATGGCCAACTGGATTAACCATACAGTCAAAAGAAGTCTACAGCTCAATGTGATGTGTGAACCTAGCCAAGTCTGATGGCTCACAATCCAGTACTAATACTTTATTTGATATATATGCCTCTTCCCAAGGTAATATGGTACAAAATATGATAAACAGTTATAAACCAATCATATAAAACAAGGGTACCCAATCCTCAGTCCATGGACTGGCAGTGGTCCACAGCATGCCAAAAATCAGGCCCCGCAAACAAGTGAAACCCCATCTATGGGATGAAGACAGCACACAAAACCACATTCCTTCCGTGAAAAAACCTCTCTCCATGGAGCTGATCCCTGGTGCCAAAAGGCTGGGGGCCACTGATACAAAGGAAAGTAATAAAAAAAAACCCATAAGTTAGATCTGTCTGCTGGCATGGCGTCCACAATTTCTTATCAGAGAAAAATGATGCTTTGTACAACATACATGCCAATTACACCATTCTAGGATGGACAACCAATATCTGAAACATTTGTCACAAAGAAAGTCCTAGTTAGAGTCCCCATCAACTGGCCAGCAAGAAGTTCCAGGCAGAGTCTTTGCTAGGCTCACTGCTTGAGAATATTTTCAGCTGGCAATGTAAGGACAGGGCAAACAAGTCAAATTCCAGATGTTTGGCAGGAAGTCTCACTAACCCCAGCCATTTGTCCCCAGCCAGTGGGACTTGTATCTTACCTCTTCAGCAGTGTTGCCATGAAACTGAGAGAAGCAGCATTTTATTTCTCCATTAAGTGCATTTCTAAAGAGGTCAGCTCTTGATTTGGCTAATCCACTGTGACAATCATGAATCTTTTTTTTTTTTGCAAGCTGACAATACNTGATTTGGCTAATCCACTGTGACAATCATGAATCTTTTTTTTTTTGCAAGCTGACAATACCAAATGAAAATTTCTCTGTCATTAATTTTATGACAATAAATAAGTTATTAATAATATCAATAAATAAAATTTCTCTGTGTCATTAATTTAATGACAATTAATAAATAATAATAAATTAATTTAAATGAGAATAATATTGTCATTTAATGACAATATTAAGCTGACAATACCGAATGAAACTTTCTCTGTGTCATTTCTCTGTGTCAGTTCTCTGTGACATTAGGTGGACCACTTTCCTTAATTCCTTGGATCTGGAACCTGCCTGGTAATTTTGTGGTGCTCTTGTTATCCAGGTATACCAAGACATATCACTCTAATTGTGAGTGCCAGGCTAACTAGAGCCATGCAGATTGCTCCTAGTTCCACCAAATGACGAAGAATGACATTTAATAACTATGCAATCGAGTCTGTGTAAATTACAATCCCCTGGAGGTGAGCCAGTTTCGTAATAGATGGACATAGTGAGATGAGAATCCCTAGAACTGCCTATTGTAATTCTGTTTCATGTTCTGGTGACAGGAATAACTTCTTCCCTATAGGACTCTTAGGTGTAGTGTCCATTTGAATGGAGGGAAGTTATTGACTGTGTTCTCTACAAATCCATCGTCCTATATGGAAGATAAGATGAACTGTATACTCAATGAAGTCCTACACTTGGATGTTGCTCTAATTAGTAACTGACTATATGTGCCAATATATGCATGTATTTAATCTTCATCATGAAGTCAGTTAGCACTAACCTCACCTTGCCAAACATCTGGCGGAGGGACACTAAACCCACCTAAGTCAAAACCAGAAACAGACTTCCAGCAGATCTATTGACTCAAAAATGTCCTCTAGGATTGCACCTGCTTGATTGATCTCAAACATTCTCTGATGAGCTGGTTCAGAATTTTCTTCAGTTTTGAGATGGTTAAAAAAAGATGAAAAGAGCACAAATCTCTCACAGGTAGACTCTGATACCTATTTCTAGCAGCTAATTGATAGTTTGGATCATTCTCACTTGTTTTTTCTTTTTTTTTTGAAGATCAATAATAGCAGAAAGTTTTCCCTAGTTGTTGTTGTTGCTTTTGCAGCATCCCAGGGCTTAGCTGGACCTCACAACCTCTGTACACATCTGTTCAAGAACTGGATTCCCATCTTGAGGGGTGATATGACAAGGCAGGATTCAATAAGGTTACTAGAGAAGTATCCTTGAAGGCAGTGCACGGTTGATTTCTCCAGAGTTCTGAGTTTGACAGATAATCCCCCACCAGCTGCTTCATCCTGATGCTTTTCAGCTTGTCTATTTGAGGTATTCAGCTGGAGGACATCAGGATCAGCTTTTCCCAGATGCTGCAACACCTTTCCTTTCCTACTGAAATAGTTGAGGGGAAAAGCATTCAACTGTTCATTGGTAGATCTGCTGCATCTTCTTCCTTTCCCTCTTTTTTGTAGTTTCCAGAAACTAGAACCAATAGGATATCACTGCTTTCCAGAAGAAGACACAGCCAAATCCCAAAGGATGTTTCCTTCAAGGTCTTCTTTCAAGGAACAGGAATAAAGGGGTTTTTTTTGTCTTTGGCTCCTCACTAGAAAGACCCTCTCTTTATCAACCTTATCAATCCAGTGATCAGGAACTTATTTGTTCTCTTTCATTCGTTTTATTATTTATTTAGTTATTTATCTGTATCTTGCCTTTGCTATTTTTTTACAAGTAACTCAAAGCAGCAAACAAACACAATATTCCATCTTTTTCCTATTTTCCCCACAACAACAAACCTGTCAGGTGAGTTGGGCTGAGAGAGAGTGACTGATCCAAAATCACCCTGCCTGCTTTCAAGCTAAGGCAGAACTAGAACTCACAGTCTCCTGGTTTCTAACCTGTAGCCTTAAACACTGGACTGAACTGGCTATACACACACACACACACACACACACACACACACACACGAGGGAGAGGGAGGGAGGGAGAGGGAGAGAGAAAANACTGGCTATACACACACACACACACACACACACACACACACACACGAGGGAGAGGGAGGGAGGGAGAGGGAGAGAGAAAAAGAGAATATAGTATATGTAGGTAGAATCTCTTTTTCCTCATGGAGTGTAGGAGATGATGATCCTGGTACTTGACAATGGAGGGACTATATTTTGATTCCAAAGCAAGCCAAAATATAATGGAATTATGTCCTCTCAGCTGTGATAGGAAGAATATTTGCCCTTCTGAATCTTTTAAAAATAGAGAAGACCCAACACAAGAATAAGATAGCCAATAGATATAGAATCTGCAGTCAGCCAGATGTTATCAGACTGCTTCTGTCAGTCCCAATCAGCAAAGTCTGTAGTCAGGGATGATTGCAGCTATCCACAACAACATCTGGAGGAATCTGCTGATTCCTTACTCAAGTTATGCGATATTCTCTATAATACACTTCTTCCAGAGCTTCTGAAGATGAGTTTCATGGAAAAGTACATTTCACAAGAGTTAAGATACTACTATATGACACTATTAACATCAAAGGGCAAAAAGGGGAGGAATTTTGAGGAGTAAAGGTAAATATATAAGCAAATACTAGATTAAATTGGAACACAATGCAACATCAGAAAACCTGACAGCAATAAATTGTCCTAGGTTCAGGACAATTTTTGAGCTATATGATGAGGCTACATGATTAGGAGATACAATTCACAATCCAAAGGAGATATTCTTTGATTTATGACCACACTATGCAACATTTTCAGGAATGTCAGGGAAATTATGATGCTAATTTGCATTCTGAAAGCTCCATTTGGATGACAGAATTTGGGATTGGTACAATTAAGTACCAATTCAAATATTTGCTGCATCACATAGAATTCCCCCAGATGTAGCTCTGTACTACTGTATGTTCTTCTGGCTGGAACCCAAAACTGCAACTGTATGTACGCATGAGTGAGAGAGAGGGAAGGATACCTTCAATTTCAACTAGGAAAAATAAATAGCTCCTAGCTTTGAAGAAGCTGCATGGGAGAATTTCTCCAACTTTAGTCCTTTTGTAGATGATCACAACTTGCTCCAGCCAAGTGTAGTTTATTTCCAAGACTTTCCTCAGCTCAGGGACACAAAAAGGAAGCCAGGGGCACAGGACCAGGGCTGGCAGAACACCCAGACCCCCAAGAAAATGGCAAACTTTATCATTTATATTACCATATGACAAAAGCCCACACGGGTAAGTAAGGACTGCCAAACCGGGGGACTGTGTTTCCGCAATCTGTCTTTGACTGACAAATAAAAGCTGGCAAATTAATTGAATTAATAAAGGGCAAGGGGGAACGGATGAAGGTAAATAGGAAGGAAGCAGATGGTATCCCACAAGAGCTCAGCATCAACTTTGCATGATAGTTGTCTTCTCATTGTTGTGTCGATGAGCCCGTCCTCTGAAATAATCCACAGTTGGCAAGATTGGGGGTTTTCAAGAGAACACCTGTATTTTTAAAATTATTTGCTGTCAGATTTCTCGCGTGACTGCAAACATTTTGCCCAATACCTTTCATGTTATTTGAAGGAATTGCATCCTGATTTAATCCTGCTTTATATACCTCTGATCATACACTACATTTGTGTGGGATTATAAAATACCTTTTGCTTTAGATCTTCAGTATGGCTGGCTGGGGAATTCTGGGAGTTGAAGTCCACAAGTCATGCCAAGGTTGGACACCCCTGCTTTAGATAACTTTTCCCAAAGGACAAAAACAAGGCTTCCACTATCTACTTTTATGATTTTATTTATTACATTTTTATGTCGCCCTGTAAGGTGACTCTATAATGCTGATGTCTTCGTCTTTTCTCAACAATGGTGGATTGGAGGGTGTTTCGGTCACAAATCATCTGAAATCTAGTCCACCTCCTCCTCTTAGAACTGCCAAATAGACGGAAAACTGAAGCTAACCTGACTGCATCCAAATTAGGATTTGATACATTCATTCACACGAACTTTCAATATTGGTATGCAGCAAGATACTTTTTAAAACAAGTAAACTAATGAGGTGGCAGAGAAAGCCATAAACAAGCAAACAACCAAGCTCCCAGCAGCAAACACTAATTAAAATGAAAAGGAATCATATACTTCCAAAAGGAAGTGGGATGCCAACTGATTTAATGGCATTCATTTAAATCTTTTCTGCAAGCTCTGATCAATACTCCAAGAAGAAAAAGAACAGTCCCCTTGCTCTTCACAAGGCAAAGCATGCATTATACTTTTTAATTTTCTTTGATGTTGCTGCAAACAACTTCTGCTTCCCCACATCTTCTGCTCAGCATGGCCCAATGATTCCCCCCACTCTTTACTTTGTCTCTGGCTTGCTAGCCTGTGATTAGTAACTGCCTTGCTTTGAACCAATGCCTGCAGGTGCCCAGTGGGAGTCTTTTTGAATAACGTGCATTCCCCAAAGACAGAAAGGCTATTGGTTTTTTTGCCTTGTTGATTTGTTTTTAGGGTCACATTACTTAAGAAAGCATTGTCCTGACCTGAGCAATCTGGTGATGGGCTTCAAGAAGAAAAAGCTTTGTGGACTGAGCAAACCAAGCCAATTTACAAATGTCACCCGGGCTTACAGCCTAATCCTAAATAAGTGAACTTGGATGTCAGTCCTGCTTGTAAGTCCGGCATAGCTTATTTTTGAGTAAACACGCTTATAGATTATAAGTGGGAAGACAACTAACATCAGATATCCTTCTAGATGTAATAATCACACTATCTCATCACAAGACTGGCTTTATCTGTCACATCACTCCCATAGTATCAGCTTTGCTTTCTATTTCCTTTTATGTAGAAATTTTATATGCTGGTTTACAACATAGAAATCTGATGGCAAGAAAAAAAGCTAGTGGTCCATTGAGTCTGCCCTTTAAGTTTATGTGGTTTTTGTTTTCTTTTTTAATTTATTTATTTTTATTTTTGTCAGATGATGGACATGTGTTTATTCCAAACATGTTTAAACTCAGTTCCTGATGACCCACCACCTTCACTGGAAGCTGGTTGCAAGCTTCCACTATTCTTTCTATGAAATAATACTTTTTTTCTTTGAAGACGAAAGTCCAGTTGAACAAGGAAGTCCAGTTGCCTCTTGAAAAAACACCTTTGGGACAACCATGACCTGGATGACTGATAATCTCCATGGACAATACTTTCTAACATTACTTTTGAACTTCCTTCCTGTCAGTTTGAGATGAAGCCCCTAAGTTCTTGATTTAGGAATAATATTGAACATACTGCCTTCTAGAACCTTATTCACATCCTTAATACATTTAAACATTTCAAACATGTCCTCCCTTTCCCTTCTGTTCTCCAGGCTGTGCATATTTAGTTCTTCCAATCTCTTTTGATATGTTTTATCCCTAAGATCTTGTACCATTCTTGTTGCCCATTTCTGGACTCGTTCCATCTTATCAGAATCTTTTTTTAAGTGAGGTCTCCAGAATTGGACACAGTATTACAAATAGGTCTGGCTGAAGCCCTATATAGTGGGATTAATACCTCCTTTTTCTTGCTGGTGACCCCTCTAGTGATGCATCCCAGAATTTTGTTTACCATATATGTGATATTTTTCATGCTTTAATGTACTGAATGACATAGAAAACTGTGATGGCAGTTATTATTCCCATTTTAGAGACTATAAAAGTACACTGATGATACTGCAAAGCACGTATAACTCTACAGTTCAATCAGGCTATATACATTAGGATTTTCAAGACCTAACTTTTCAATCACCTATTTATCATCGATTTAGCAACACCCTGGAAACAAACTGTGCTGCTGAATTTTTCTTGGAACATAAAGGATCTAGCATATACATGAATCCTAAAGAATTAAAAAATAATTTTGTTTTTAGGATTATAACAGCTGTTCAACTTACAGGCCAAAAAAAATGAAGAAAAAGAACAAAATACTAACGAAGTGAAAAAGTGAGAGAAAAAGTAAACCCAGGAATATTAACAAGATACATAAATTTTTTTTTTCAATGAAAGCATATGAAAATGCTGGGATTCAAAATGCTGACTTTTTTTTTAAATGCCAAAAGACCTTTCTGGGAGTAGAGACTAATTACAGTGCCCAGTAATAAAACTGCTGCCACCCCAAGCTGTAAAGTTGATTATTATCAACAAGAGATGAAGGCTGAAAAATATGAATTTCTGAGAAGAGTTGTTTGGATCAATTTCTGAGACAGTGAGACTGTTGATGGAGTTAGCCCAAAATATATGTTTTTAAAAACAATATTTTAGAACTTTGCAAGGCTGCAAAAGCATATTTGGGGATTGTTTTAGCATTAGGGTTTCAGCACACATTAGTTTTTGCTGGGGTTATAAACCAAAAAACATACACTGTCCCCCAAAATGCCCCCCCCCAATATCTCAAGCACACGAGCCCTCAGTCCTTGACTCACCATCATACATCACATTCAAATGAAATCAGCCAGGCTTACTCACGCTTTATTAAAGGGGTGGTCGTACAACTTGGCAGTGTGAAGTTGTGACCTTAGGCAATTGATTTGAGGCAGTGTTAAAAGTCAGCAAGTTGTTAACTTTGCTTGCTATTATTATAGTTTTAGAACTAGGATGAGAGAAAGCTGCTCCTGGGTTTTCTCCCTAATGACACGTTGAGTTGAACTCTCCTAGATACCATATACCATTCATTGAAAACGTAAAGAGGATTGGTGGAAAAAATATATCTCAGATAGTTTTACCTCAATACAGTTTTATAGATGTGCGCCTAGAGCTGCTTCTTCAGAAATTCTGTAAATTCAGAAATTCTGTAAAAGACTGAAAAGTGAAGACCGGAGCAGCTGCCTGTCATTAGGAAGCCCAAATTCCACCAGAATTTTGGGATTTTTTCCTCAAGTTAGGTTTTATTTTGGATCAGAATAAAATAGTTACAAACAAACATGCTTCATAAAACACGTCTCACCTATCCCTCCACAGAAAACTGACCTGGTTAGAACGCAAAATGTAGAACCCAGATAAAACATGTAAACTTGATGTTTGGAATGGCCATACTGGAACTTGTGCAAAGATCCGTTTTAATTAAAAAAGCATATTTTCCTGTAGATCCACCTCCAGATCAATTGGATTTGAACAAGTCATGCAATGGGAGATGGACTAGCAAAGTTTTGTGATCCATAATTTCATTTTCTGCGACCAATATGGGAGTATGCACAGTATGGAATACTTTATATGTTCCTACTGCCCTTTAAAGTATTTGCATACAGTACAACAAATAAAACTCACCTGGAACAAAAATTCTTCCCCACCTGACCTAAGTGATGAAGTTCCTAAAGAAAAGATACAGTATGAAACTCAACTTCCAATTATAACGATTGATCTGTAGATTAATTTCATCTTAATTGTATTTCCCTTGTTGCTTTTCTTCACTTTATCAGAGTGAATCTCTCGTGTTCAAATATGATGTTCCATACATTTGAGAAAACACCAGCACATTTGGCTTAAATAAAGGTTCCCATCAGATATGCTATTTAATAGCATGGTTCTTGTTTACATCTGTGATAAATCAGTTAAATCACATGAAGATCAGAAGAATGTTACTATCTATTTTCTAGTCTTCTAGCGCTAAATTCATAATCGGGGAGTGGACTTAATCCTATCCGCCTTGTCTACATCATAAATTTATCCCATGTCCAAACTTACTTAACTCTTTGATACATCTGGTGTGTGGCACAATATGGATTATCTTTTAATATGCAGTAAAACTGAATTCAATTGCCTCTCTTTATAGTTTCTAAGCGAGGAACCAGGCTACAGTCAGCTGTCTTCCAACCACAGTCTTCAAGAGTCTTTCAAAGAAATCATAGTCATTCAAAAATTGTGACTAGATTTTGATGTATCTGAATTTCTCTTGCTGGGCAAAATGGTGGAGTTGTCCTGTAGGATTATTTTCTCTATATCTAGACTGTTTATAAATAAAAAGAAAAGAAAAAGGAGAGAGGAAACCCTAGGAATACAGACAGACCCTGCTGGTTCTTAGGCCACAAAAGACTCTTTATTTTTTGTGAATTAATATTTAGGCTTCATTTCTGCAGCTAATTCATTACTGTATTTGAACTGCACGAACTATGGGCACACTCCAGCCAAGCTCCTACCAAATAAATGGGAACTCTAGTTTCGCTTTCCTGTTCATCTCAGTTGGACTTATGTAGGAAGAAAATCAAGCTATAATAGGAAAATGTCTTTCTTCTCATCTAATTGGTTTCCTCCTCCTCCTCCTCTCTTGTAATAACAGCTGTAACACTACATTTCAAACAGCTTTCCGCCTTTCAGAGCTTCCATGTCTCTGTGTTCTTAAATTGTAATCATATCTTATAATATATAGCATGCCTGTGAAAAGAGCCACTGCTAGGAACAGCTTTGTGTACATATTTGCCAGAAAGACTTTCTTTTTTGTCATGCAAATGCTGTAATTATATTTTGAAACAGAAGAGCATTCCCCCTTGGCGCTGCAGTGGAAGAGATCTTTCTGAAACTCTTATGTATTCCAGGTCTCCTTCCTTTTCTCTCCTACTTTTTAGCTCCGCTCAGGCTGCATTGTTGGGAAGAAGAAAGATGGAAAGATTGTATGTATAGTTTGCCTACCTCTAGCTACAGCTTAAGTATAAAAAGCAAAAAAATGTCTGGAGAACACTAACTTTAATACATTTCAGATCCGGGCAGAGAGTGGATGGGGTTGGGGGAGGGATGTAATGTGCAGGTATAAATAAATTGATGCATTGCTCTTTTCTATGCCAAAGGCTTTCCTGAGCTGAGCTTAACCGGGACTGCTTTGGAGAATTGTAATATTATCTGAACCATAATCCACACACCCAAACAAAATCATTTTTTAAAGGAAGGGGAGGAAGTTTTTAGAACTGGAACGGCTCCCACCATCATTAAACCCATCTTGCTGAAGAGAGGAATCCGGTGCAGTGAATTTTATGATTTCATAAAATTGCAGGATTGTTCACCTTTTCTCTCCTCCCTACCTCAGCGAAAGGCTGAGAGAGAGAGAAAGGGTGGCGAGTCGGAGATGGAAGAGGGAATCCAGCAAATCTGCCTCGGAGGGAGAGCGCACCAAGAGACCTGCTCTTGTTTTCTTCCCGCAGTTCTTCTTTCCACATATAAAGGGAGAGAGAGTTACATATTGTTTCCATTTTCTAGTGTTTTTTTGGAATTTTATGTTATGACTTCAACCCTAGAGAGAAATCCCTGCCTAGTCGAGCAGGAAACATTGAGAAACCCCTTCCACAGATTTTTGGAAGAACTTCCAAGGAACGAATTGGAGACAGGCGTCCGGGAGAGACACAGCGGCGGAGATCTTGCCACTGATGCAACACACACAGGCGTGTGCAAGCAAACAAGAGCGCGCGCACAAAGACACAGACACACAGACACACACACACGCAAGTCTGCGAGAAAACAGGGCTTTCTCAAAGTTTAGCAATTGCAAGCGGGGCGCCTTGCGGGCCCAGGCTGCCCAACCCCCTCGGGTTGGAGTCCCGGGGACCAGCACAAAGCCTACCTGGGCTGTCCCGGATCTTTCTCGCGTAAATTCCCTAATAACAGAGAGAGAGAGAGAGAGAGAGATGCATCCATCAGGAGAACCTTGGGGGTTGCTGGCGCGAATCACCCCTTCCGCGGAGGCCCAGTTTCGAGGGCCGGCGGGACCAGGAAGAGAACTTCGCTGACTTACCTTGGCGGTACCGTATACCTTGGGAGAGGGTGCCCCTTGGCAGCCCCAGTCCGTACCCCCCTGACAGGCCGGCTGCCTGCTTGGGAAAAGGATATGGGTTGCACACCATCTTCAGGCACCAGCTCCTCGGGCGACTGTGCTGGCTCAGGTAGAAGAAGACGGTCGGGGCCAGGGCGGGATAAGGGAGCGCTTCCCCGTCCGAGTCCCCGCTGCCTGGATCCTTCTCTTTGTCCCCGGAACCCGAGCGACCTCCATCTCCGGAGAGATCGTTAAGGCGGACGAAGGTTTTGGAGTGGGGATCCTCCTCGGGATCCTGCTCCTCGGCTCCTCTCGGAACATCCTCGTCCATCGTCCGGCCAGCAAACCCCGCTCCGAGCAAGTGGCAGAAGGAAAGATGCTGAGGGAAGCGGGAGCGCTAGTCAGGCGTCAAACCCCGCTGGCCATGGGCGGAGCAGGGGAACCGGGGGGGGGGGGNGCCGGGCGTCGTCCGCTCCCAGCCGGGCAGCTGCCTCCGTTCTTCTCGCCCCATTGGGATCCAGTCGGAGCCGGCTGGGTGCTTCTCGTCACTTTGCCGTCTTTTTTTTTTTTTTTCCCCTCCCAGATCCCGAACCAGCCGGGAAAGGCGAATCCGAGGAGGAGGAGGAGGAGGCGGTGCGGTGGTTTGGGTGCCCCTGATGAGCAAAGCAGTGAGAAATTTGACGGTCTCTACCAGCTGCAGCGCCCACAAGGAGAAGGTCCTCGCTTTTGGGTTGGGGGCGGCGGGTGGTGCGGGGCTGGTGCGGGGAGGGAAGGCGCTGCCCTTTTCAAGTCCGACAGGGTTTCGAGGCTCCGCTGCCTCCTGGCTTCAGCCTCATTCTTCTGCGTCCTATCAAGAGTCCGGGGCAGAGGAAGCAGAGAAAAGGAGGTTCTCGGCGGCTCCCCCCGGGGGGGGGGGGGNCCGGGGGGGGGGGTTGAGCTCCTCCCGGCCAAGGGAATTACCGGAGGCGGGGTGGGGTAGAGAGGAGGCAAAGCCAGCGGAACCGAAGCTGCAGAACCGACGCTCCGCCGCCTCCTCGCCGCCGGCGCCGCCACCTCGGTCGGCCGGGAGACCCGAGGGGAAAGCTCAGCGCACCTCACGGCTGGATCCCTCTCACTCCAACTTCAAGCCGGAGCTCCACCTCGGAGCTGCGCCGCCCGCCAATCGGCGGTCGCCTTTCAGCCTCGCAGCTCCGCCCCTTCGGCCACGGGAGGGCGAGGAGACCCACCGCTGGAATCCGCCACAGCTCCGAGCGTCCCCCCCCCCCCCTCGAGCCCGTGCGGGTCCGTGAAGAGCCAAGGGGGCAAGAGGGGGGCGGCCGACCCCAACCAACCCCCACCCTTCCCCTCCCCCCCGCGCGCGCGCGCGCGGATCGGCCTTGAAAAGAAGAGGGGTTCCCGCCTGAAGCGCTCGCCGCCGCTTGCCAAGTTCACTCGTGGAGGGACTTCGATGCTCTTTGATGTCTCACGTCGGGACGGCTTTTCCCGCCCCCGTACGGAGCGGAGGCGGGAGAAAGAGGGTCACAGCTCTCTTCCAAAACGAAGCAAACGAGGACAGCCGCGCTTCCAGGGGCTTTCGAGGCGCGTTTTTGCTGAGAGGAGCCAAGAAGGATCCGGGGAAGCTTGAGCGCGCCCAAAAGCCGGCTGAGGAAACCGAAAGAAGCCGGCGGGAGAAGGAAAAACGGGCCGGAACCCCCCCGCCCCCCCGTCCAAGCAAGCGCGATATCTAGAAGAGTTGCGCGCCTTTGCCCACCCCCGGTTCTCCGTCCCTCACAGACTAATCCAAGACCTGACAAGAAGAGAGAGACCCCGTCCGCCTGCCCAAAGCGGCCAGAAAGAAAGGCGTCCTGGCCAGCAATTGGGAGCAACAGCCGTCTCGCGGATCGGGATTCGTTCCCGATTTGAGGAAAGGATGCGGGATTCTCTCCCCCTCTCCCCCCCCCTTTGGCTCTGTCGGACGAAGGAGAAGCAACTAAACCCTCCTTTCGGAAGCAATGGGGTCGCGACCCGTTATGCCCTGAGGGGAAAATATTTCCTCCTGGCTTGGACGCGCTTAGCCGCTAGTGCTGCTTAGGCGGAGAGCGAGTCGCCCCGGCGGCGGTCAAAGAAACGGAACCAGCGACGCCTGGAAACTGGGGCTCCCGGCGATGCAATAGGCAGCGTTGAAAAAGCACCTGCTTCGCTCGCTGGAGGGAACAGAAACGGTCGAAGAAGGAGCTCCAGGATTCCCCTTTCTACACCATATTTCTCCTTTCTGCAGCGGAAGCCTTATTCAGTAAAGCTGGAACAGCAAGATCAAGGCAGCAGCCTTGATAACACAGCAGCAGCGCCAAAAAATAAATAAAAATAAAAGCACCGTTATGAATCTGAAGCTGTCACGGGGAAACTGAAGCATGCAAAATAACTTTACCTCATGATAACGGGCATACAATAAAATTCTGGGGAAATCTAAGTTTGAATGTGTGTGTGTGTGTTTTTTTCCCCCCAGTCTAGTGCCAACGGCTCCAGCCTTCTCTTTCTTAGATGCATATATAAGTTGTTAATTCACACAATTTAGCGCACACTCAACCATTCTGGGGCTAACCGGTTCAGCTGCAAACACTTGTAGTTAAGAAAAATCAGCTGAGACTGTATATAGTATACCTCAAAGCCAGTAATTTGTTCCTTGTGCTCAAGGGAGTAAATTTGCACATCAACTTTTTCCTTGTTCAGTCGTGTCTGATCCTCAAGAGACTGCCTGGGCAAGTCCCTGCAGTTTTATAGTACAGTACATGCAGAATGGCAGGCAAGCAGCTGCAATATCTCGTTGGTCAGAATAGCATCCAGTGTTGGTTGTTTCTTCCCTTGTCTTATTTTGCCACAGTTGTCTGATGCATGTATATCATTCATGTATATCTGTATATCAACATGTATATCAACAGATCAGTAAAAAAACTTGGGTGCCTGTTATTTTCCTTTAAGTTGCCCCAGTCCATGTTGCAAAAATCCCAATTACTACTAGGCAATAAGCCATAGTTAAAAGTATCGAATTTTGCATCTCTTTGTGCTGTTTTGTGGATTTGCGGATTTGTGCAGCTAGTTCTGGTGCTTCTAATTTTACTAGTATACTTCCTGCAGTTGTGGGGGTGGGGCGGGGAGAGAGACAGAGACTGGCAATCCATGATATGATAGGTTATGTGTGGCAGTTCATTGCCCATATAAAAGTCATTGCGATTTTTTGATGCCCTAAAGCAGAGGTCTCCAAACTTGGCAACTTTCAGACTTGTGGACTTCAACTCCCAGAATCCCTCAACCAACTGGCTGAGGAATTCTGGGAGTTGAAGTCCACAAGTCTGAAAGTTGCCAAGTTTGGGGACTCTTGCCCTAAAGTGACAGGTGATTATTCTTGGTATGGAAGGGAAAACTACAACCAAGACATTTCGAGCTACTTTAGCTTTTAGCTTATTGGCCAAGCTTAACTGTTGCTGGAGATGGGATCTCCATCCAAACAGGCTGGCATCTGAGGTTAAGGTCAGGTGGCTGGGCTCCTTGAACAGTGTCCCCCTGGCTATTGCTGGGGACACCCACCACCTGAGGGACCTAAGAATTAGAGTGCATTTACAGCCTTCTTTCTTTTTTTGGTTTGTTGTTGTTGTTGGTTTTGAAGTTGTGTCCGACCCATCGTGACCCCATGGACAATGTTCCACCAGGCCTTCCTGTCCTCCACCATCTTCTGGAGTCCATTTAAGCTCACTCCTACTGCTTCAGTGACTCCATCCAGCCACCTCATTCTCTGTCGTCCCCTTCTTCTTTTGCCCTCCATCTTTCCCAGCATTAGGCTCTTCTCCAGTGAGTCCTTCCTTCTCACTCGGTGGCTAAAGTATTTCATCTTCAGGATCTGGCCTTCTAAAGAGCAGTCAGGGTTGATCTCCTCTAGGACAGACCAGTTCAATTTACATATCTTAGCTTGGTTTGAGCAGCTTGATATTAGAATCTCAACCAGATTGTACGCTGATGGGTTTTTTTTTCTATTAAGAATGACAACAAAAGGAGGTTTACCTGTAATCCAGAACAGTGAAGTAACTTGTATATTACTGGGTATCTGCTTCATATATAACTATGGGGATGGCTAGTTGTCTCCAATATAACATAAATACTTTCAGTGGAGCTGGATTCCTGGTGACTATAGTTTTATTGACAAAGTTAGGGGATTAGCGTCGTGTTCCAATTTCAAAACCCTCCAGAATTTTTTTTCTCCCCCAACTTCCCAGTCTAGTCTATATCCTCCAAGTTGTAGTTGTCCTCCATCCAAATATTAACCAGGGATAATCCTGTATGGCTTTCAAGATCAGTCACGATCAGCCAGGTACTGCCTTCTACCGAGGTTCATCTTACACATATTTCATCTATGACCCTGGGATCTTGAAGGAAAGATATGGGAAAATGTAAAATATCAGATATATTAATTAAGTAGGGATACATTGTAATTGGTGGGAGAAAAGAATAGCAAAGTTTGAGAAAGCCAAAACCTTGTTGCTAGTTTTGATTCAGCAGTGCCTCTTTTCCCTGTTTTGTTGCTTTTAGTCTTAATTGTTTCATTCTGTGGCTAAAAAAGGACTGGATGGGGGGTGGGACTAAGTGATGAACAGAAAGGGGGAAGTTCTCTGAAAAGGAATAGCAAGAAAAAAAGAGATATTTAAAGGCTCAGGACAAGAGAATTGCTTTTAAAAAATATATATCCAAGCTGGGGAGAGTCAGAGAATCAAGTCCAAAGTAATAAGCAGATCACCCACTTGGTGTTTTGTTCTTTCTGAATAGAAGGGCAAGAAAGGGACAAGAAAGGGTAATCTATTCAGTCAAGTGAAGTTGCAGAAAACTGTCTCATCTGCTTATTGAAGGAAACTTTTCACTGGCTGTTTGGGAGTTCTGATATGAGCTTCTCTCACTTGGAATCTGCCAAGTTTCTAATCTCATCCGAGACCCAGTTTGTTGTGGTAGTTAAGGTGTGGGCTTACAAAACTGAGATTGTGAAAAGCTGGTTAGATGACTTTGGGTTAGCCTGACCCACTTCCAAGAGTGCAGAAAACAGGAGGCAGGAAAATGTATGTCACCTTGGACTGTATTCACAAAATAAAGGCGGGATGTGAATACAATAATGCAACTTTGTATTTCCCAAAAACCCACTGCCTCTTAATTTAAACAGGGAAATTGGCAGACTGCAGAACAAAGCACCAGCTTCATTTCATTTCCAAAGTTCCCTCTTGTCCCCCAAGGCTCCCATTATAGACGTGTGCCTTCCTGCATAGAAGAGGACAAAAATAAGCAGGGGGACTGAGAAGTAGCCTCGGGGGCAGAAGACAAAGGAAGGAGAGGCAAGCAATCCATTTGGCAGTTTTGTAACTAGTTATGTCTTGCAAGGAAGTCTTTTTATGAATGGACAGGCACACCCACCATTCCAATGGAAATCCTTCTACGGAGAATGGGAAGAACATTTGTGTACTTAATTTCAAATGGGCCCTCTAGGACCAGAGGTTGGGGACTCCTGAAATGTTACAGGGATTTAGATCCCCTCACATTCCTGCTGTTCTCAGGACTGTGGTTTCTGTAAGTCACATATGGGATCTGCTTTGCTCTTCCATAAATATTTATGTTCTATATGTAAATTGGGTGACTCCAAATCTGCAAACCTGATTGGTCACATTAACTAAGCATTGGATTGATTCACTAGGAACCAATCCAAAGAGTTGCTGAAAGGCGGCAAATTTAAGCAACTGCCATTGGCTACAAGCAGGCAAGCCAGCCTGTATAAAAGGCTGGCCTCA
>BHFT01045769.1:0-19685 GCA_004320025.1 Laticauda laticaudata | reverse complement strand
GGGGGGGGGGGGGGAATATTGCACAGGATGGGAGCAACAGCAGAAAAGGGTCTCTTCCTGGATCCTGCCAGTCATTTTTTGTTGTTGTTGCTTGATAGATCCTGCAGCATACTTTCCCATCTGACCAGGAGGAAGGAGCCAATGTAATGGGACAAAGACTACTCCATAGATAGTGTGACCCCATGAATTATTTTGGGTGACAGATCACATCTACCCATAGAGAGAAGGGGTGACCCTTTTCTTAAAGAATCCTGATAGGAATGAGCCTATCCCCTTGCTCTGAAGTTGTGGTAGGATATGCCTTCTGTGGTTGTCATCTACAGACCTATTGTGTTTAATTCTTTGCTGTGTATTGTTTTCTGTACCATCCTGTACTTTTAGTTTGTGAAGCTGCCCACAGGGTCACCTGAGAATGGAGTGGCTGAAAAAGTTGATTGCCTGTCTGTCTGTCTGTCTGTCCGTTCGTACACATCTATCTGTCTGTCTGTCTGTCTGCTTGTCCTACTTCTACATTTTCTATATTTCTTATGCATAATTTATTTTAAGTTATTTAACCTCAAATCACTGTCAGTTATTTCAGAAGCTGTTGACAATTTTAAATTTTGGTGGGTCCAGATTTTACTAAAACACAACAGATTGCTTCACCAAAGTCAAATGCATGGCATACAACCTAATCACTGCAGAGTTAATCTGATATATAGTCTGATAGCAGCTACATGTTAAATGTTTGTATATTTAGCAGCATGCTTTGTTGTTGGAGCAGTTCTTGGCCTGGGTGAGAGTACATTGTAGGACAGGAAGTCCATAGATGCTATGAATAGAACCCCTTCCTTCTTATTTGTCCCTCAAACTAGAGAGCTGTATGGGAGCTACCTATGCCTGATCCCTCCTGGGGTCAGTAGTGAACATAAGTAATGTAATATAAAGTTATAAGGCCCTTAAAGAAGTCATGAGGCTTTCAGGCTGAGACCCAATCAAATAAAACCTTATAATTCTCTCATAATGTATATGGGTCTCATTCATAGCATCTAAACACTTAAGCATCACATATCCTGTATTTCAGCAATTTCTAGCTGTTAAATGACCAGATGGATTTTGTTTCTTATTTTTTTCTGACAATACGTTGTATTCCACATATTTTCTTTTTCAATTTTCTTGAAATTTTAAATTGCCTACTGAAATTTGGGGGCAGTTTGGACACTTAGGCCTTAATCTAACAAAAAACAACAACAACAATTAAGCCCTCAGGTTTGTGGCATAGAATAGAATAGAATGAAATGGAATGGAATAGAATTCTTTATTGGCCAAGTGTGATTGGATACACAAGGAATTTGTCTTCAGTGCATAAGCTGTCAGGTACATAAAAGATATGTGATAAACCATGATCATAGTTATCATAAATAAATTCATTATGAATGTATTTATGCACATAAGACATTCATTATCTATCTCAGTATAAAATTAGGTATAAAACCTAAAGCCTAGAAATGGCTACTTGAGGGTAGCAAGAGCATATTATGATGAGGATGATGTGATGAAGATGATTTATATTCCATCCCTAAATCAAAAACATAAGATGGTAGGTTTTCAGAAAAAGTACAAGTTAAAGATAGCTTTGCAAAAGTGGAGCTGATGATTGTGGCAAAAACCAAGAAACAGTGTTGACCAGTTCCTTGGAACCTCTCTGGATAAGGAGAATCTGAGTGATCACCCACATGTGTTCTGGATGGCTGTTCCTCACAAGGAGACTGCAGGACAGCAGGTTTTTCGTGTGTTTTTACACCAGGTGTTAAAGGGATCAATCATTTTACTTGCAATCAATAGTGAACACTTTAAATGGACACAATGTTTGCAAACTTCCATCTAGAAATTACTCATTAACTAATTTAAGCTATTATATGATAATATTACTAATAATAACTAGTATTGTTTTGATTAGCAGAAGCCCAATGTAAAATTCCTAGTTTATTTTTCAATTCTTCCACCCAGACAGAGGTGGTATTCAGCAGGTTCTGACCAGTTCTGGAGAACCAGTAGCGAAAAGTTTGAGTAGTTTGGAGAACCGGTAAATACCACCTCTGCCTGGAGATCTTACAGTATCCTTCCCTTGCCACACCCACCAAGCCACACCCACAGAACCAGTAGTAAAAAAAAAAAAANAGTATCCTTCCCTTGCCACACCCACCAAGCCACACCCACAGAACCAGTAGTAAAAAAAAAAAAATGAACCCCACCATTGCACCCGAATTATATTAGCAGTTGGATTTCCATTAAGTCTCAATTTAATCCTTTAATTAAAAATTAACTTAAATGTTAGCTAGCCTTGAAATAATTTACTTAAAGCTGATATTTGGAATATTAATCTTTTGAAGCAAAGTGTTTGTTTCCTTAGACCCTTCCTCCTTTTTCTTTATCTTCTATGGAAAACAATTCTCCCAATTTTTTAGTTGAAGGGTCCACAAAAAACAGGCTGACAACAGTTCCTGGACTTTTATAATCATATCAAAGTCACATCTTTTTCTTTCACTCTGTTGTTAATGTTGTGGGATTACCTGTTTCTAGTTCCCATTGTTCAGTGGTGGGATTCAATTTTTTTTGAAAAAATTCAAAAAACGTTCTGTGGACATGGCTGGTGTGTGTGGCAGGGGAAGGATACTGTGAAATCTCCAGTCAGAAGTGGTATTTGCTGGTTCTCTGAACTACTCAAAATTTCTGCTACAGGTTCTCCAGAACTGGTCAGAACCTGCTCAATACCACCTCTATCATTGTTAAGGAGGACAATGTGATTGCAGTCTTCTATCTCAATATTGATGCCTTTGTGCCTATTTATTTCTTATTATAGAGGTGCATGAGCAAGCTAGAAAGACAGAAAGACACCTGAAAAATATAGTATTAAAAATGCACTAGCGCTCATTGTGATGGATGTGTGCTAAATAACCTGATACAAAAATGAAACCAAAGTGGAACGAAATGAAATCATTTTCATGCACATCAGCAAGAAGATAGTTACTATTCTCAGCAGGATTTTGCCTTCAAATGGAAGATTTGAATAGGTGACTCTTTTTTAAAATAATTATGCACCAGCTGAATAGAATACAAGATTAGATACTGATCCCTGAAAGAAAAGAATCTTTTTTTCCACGTTATAATTTTGCCAGTTTGTTTTCTTTTATTATTCTATTTGGGACTTGCACAGAAAGCATACAAGCTTAATTCTTCAGCATGTACAAAATACAGTTATAAACTTGCAATTTTTCTTCCCAATAATTGGGCTGATGCAAATGGAAAGATGGCATAAAACTAAAGGATGACAATGATTACAATTATTTCTTAGATTATTATTGGTTCCAATACAGGTAGTCCTTGATTTACAACAGTTCATTCAGTGAATATTGAAAGTTACAACAGCACTGAAAAAAGAGACTTATGACCATTTTTCATTCTTATGACCATTGCAGCATCCCCATGGTCACATGATCAAAATTCAGTCACTTGGTGACTGACCTATATTTATGACGGTTGCAATGTCCCAGGGTTATGTGATCTCCTTTTGCAACCTTGGGACAAAGTCAATGAGGAAGTCATATAATATTATATGTAAAATAATATAATTATATGTAAATATAATTATATGTAAATATATATAATTATATGTAAATATAAATAATTATATGTAAAATAATAATAAAAACATATAAAAGTCAATAATTCACTTAAAAGCCATGCTATTAACTTAACAACTGCAGTAATTTGCTAACAGCTGTGGCAGGAAAAGGTCATAAAATGGGATAAAACTCTCATAATGTCTCACTTAACAACATAAATTATGGGCTCAATTGTCATCATAAATCGAGGACTACCTATACTCCCATATTCCTAACTGTATAAGAAACAAACAAACATACATATATAATCTTCTACAATAATATCAGCCTTCCACAGATTATCTATCTATCTATCTATCTATCTATCTATCTATCTATCTATCTATCTATCTATCTATCTATCGAAGGCTGATATTATTGTAGAAGGTTCAGACCTCCTGATATAACTGCAATATAACATATTAAATATTAAGATAGATTAAAATACTTTCAAGTGTTAAAAACCAAAATATAAAGGAAATTATTGTATTTCCTTCAAGTATATTGTACTGCATTCTTGTTCTGAACTGATTCTTAAATTTAAGAGAACTGCAAACTTCGAACTAAATTCATTATGCTACACTGATATCGCATGTTTGCTCTATACAAATATTAAATCCTCTAAAACCAATATGCTTTAATATTGTGAGCTATCTCAGGAATCACGCTGTGCTAAATTATGCACAGTGACTAAAAATTGCAGCATTATGATTCTAGACTGACATTTCTGGTTTGGATATTGATTACAAATTATACTGTGAGTAAAAGACAGAAATCTCGCTTACATATTTTTCATGAGGTTTCCAAGCAGACATTTTGAAGAGGTTCTCTCTCTTTTACACCTCCATTAAGCACTAAGTAAAAGCTGCATTCCTCCTCCCCATCCCATCAATAGGCCTTGCAAGCTTCTGTTTATTTTCTTTTAATTTGGAGCTAGTTTTTTTTTCAGTGTTCTTTTTGCTCTGAGCAATATTTATTCATTTGTAACTGTCTGAGCTGATTTTCTTTCCATATTTCCCCCTAAATCTCAGAGGGAAGTTATAAATGTCAATAAAAATTAAACTTCAGCCAATATATATCTCTATATTTCTTTAAACCTCCTGCCTACATGGTTCCTGTATTAAAAAAAAAAAGCAGCAATATATTATGCTATATTTCTAATTTGAAAATTGAGAGTAAATGATAAACTTTTCTGAGAGTGGGTTAAAAAAAATACAATATTCAATGTTAATTCTGAGAGGTGTGACAGGTACTAAAAAGGATGAGACCCAAACAAGTCCCATGACTTACCATGTAACCCTTTGTTTTAGTTGTAATCCTTTTCCTATGTTAGTGATCTTTTCAGCATGACTGACTTCCTGTTCTTCCTTTGTGGCCATCCCATTCCTTTAGCAGCCACCTTCCCAACATGGTTGAGTTCCTGTCTGTTCCCCACAACCTTCCCATCTTCTTATAGCAGCATGTCAAGAACTAAACGAGTAGTTGGAAAACATTTTCATGTCAAAATGCACTGAGAACCAAATTCAATGGTAAGTTTTGAAGCAGTTGAGTACCAAGTTACCAATGTAGAATATAACAATACTGATATATTGTTTTGTTAAGAATGATGCTTTAAAAAAACCCTGCTTGTTCAGCTTGGGTTTAGCAATAGCAATAACACTTAGAGTTATGTATTGTTTCGTAGTGCTTTACAGATGTCTCTAAATGGTTTGCAGAATCAGCATATTTCCCCCAACAATCTGGGTCTTCATTTTACTGTCCTCAGAAGGATGGAAAGCTGAGTCAACCTTCAGCTGGTCAGAATTGAACACCTGGCGGTTGGCAGAATTAGCCTGCAATATCACATTCTAATCACTGTACTACCACGGGGCCTTTAGCTTGGTTTGGTTTGTAAACAATATTCTAACCAACAATTTCCTCTTTCCTTATGTACTTTCTAAATATGTCAGTTCTCTGGGTAAACCATCGATGCTTGAAAGCATCAGTCTGATGCTAAAGATGCAAAATCTTCAAATCATTTGACCATTTGCCTGATTTTACTTAAATCAGTAATATTTTAAGGAAATGACTATTAGGCAACCAAATTCAGCTATACATCCTTCAACCATTATGCAAGAAGTTCCAATAGAAGAGAATATTTGTAGCTCATCCTTAAATTGCGGGGCCCTTAATAATCTCTGAGGTTAGTTGTTTGCTTGCAGACATTTCATTACCAACTAGATAATATCATCAGTGCTCCAGAAAGCAAACCCCGCCCTCTTCTAGCAATGCTGATGTTATGTAGTCGATGGCTGAGTGGTGGTGATGCAGTGGTTAGAACGCAGTACTGCAGGCTACTTCTGCTGACTGCCGGCTGCCGGCTGCCTGCAGTTTGGCAGGTCAAATCTCACCAGGCTCAAGGTTGGCAGTCTTTCATCCTTCAGAGGTCAGTAAAATAATTACAAAGAAATGCATTTATATTTAAGCCCTTTTGATAGCTATCAAGTTGTTAAATGAAAAATCAGAAGAAGCCAGTCTTGATGCCTGGGGATTGCTGAGAAAAATCTGGTCAGTTTACTTGGCAACATTTTTAGAAATGTTTTGTTGTTTTGTTTTTCTTCTTATTATGCTTAAGAGAAAATGCTTGGTCCAAAGTTGTTCAGATGGCTTTGTTCCTCAGATGGGATTAGAACTAACAGTTTCTCAGTTTCTATCCTGATGCATTAATTTTTACACCAAGCTGGCTCTTTCTGAGTATGATACCAGCATTGTGTTTAGAGTTTAAGAGTTTTTGTTTGTTCATGTTTTATTTACCTACAGTATCACACTTCCTAATAGAGGAAAGCAGGATTTGTCCTATGACAAATAAATGCCTTGAAGAAACAGCAGATATAAGATGGAGCGAGAGAAACTTTTTTCTTCTAAATGTTATGCCTTTTAAAGAGCTAACTGAAGTACAGATGTCCTTCAAAATTTGACATGTCCAATCAAAAATACATTCAGATCTTTTTATATTAGCATAAAAGCAATTAAAAGCATATGTTTGTAAAAATAACTCCAAGCATGTTTTATTTTAAAGAAAAAGTACAGGGTATAAAAACCAAGAAGAAGAAACTCCACAGAAATGTGTATAGATTTTTAATCAAACTTTTAAATAGACTTGTCCTCATGCTTACTTGAGCTCTGTATAATCATTATCATCTGTTATGGACCTTGATACGGCAGATAGTCCAATAACATCAAAGCTTCTCTTTTCACGTACATGATTATGGGTAGAATTTGTATCCAGACTTATCCTTCAGTGCAGCAGGGTGAGGGATTGAGGTCAGGAATTGAAGCATGCAGAGAACTGAAAAAGTGTCCTGAGACCTCCAACAGGTATGTGAGAAATCAACACAGCCAGGTTTAGCCATTTCTAGTTCAAGAAAATTATTGTGAGAGATAAATTGGAGGCTGATGTACACTTCAATCAGAGGTATGCAATGATAGCTCAGATCTTATCAAGCTGTTAGAACTGAGGTATGTGTTTTGCAATGGAGAATGTGACTTTTACTTGCAATAAAAAAGAATCCTATATTTGGCAAGAATTCTTCAGACTGGCATTGCAAAATCCATGGACCAAAAGCAAAGTATATTTTTGATGCACAAAGATTTTAATAATAACAAGAAGAAAAGAGAAAGATTTCATACTTATTACTACATTCCTATAAACCAGAAAGTAAATTTGGTAGTATGTATGTATTTTTATTTAGCTTTAGATTTGACCTAAAACCTCAAACCATTTATCTAGGTTTAAATTTGACCTTTCAGAAATGATAAATAATTCCATTCACATGGCATTTAATGATCTTGTATACTTTTAAGGTTACTGTAGCTATATTTTGTTTTTATGGGGTTTCTATCAGATTTCTGTGAATATGCTATCAGGATCACAGGCAGTAACTGTCTAAATTTTAAATTTTACAAAGGCATGATGCTTAAGTAGTGCACCAATGATCTCTTCATAGGATCTAAGAAAAGAATCATACTTCCTGCTTGGCCTTTTGCCAATACAGATCACCCACTGCTTCTTGAGTGCAGGAATAGTTGAAATTTAATTGCTCCCATCCCAAATCATCTCAGATGTGCATGCTCCCCAATTTTAATTTTAAACAGTTATGATTCAACCTAAGCAATCTTAA
Source organism: Laticauda laticaudata (assembly GCA_004320025.1). Classification (NCBI taxonomy): domain Eukaryota; kingdom Metazoa; phylum Chordata; class Lepidosauria; order Squamata; family Elapidae; genus Laticauda; species Laticauda laticaudata. Next base: position 11,881 of record BHFT01045769.1, on the reverse strand, counting down.
AACCTCTAGTACAGATAGCCTTCAGTGCTTCATTCCATTCTAGTAGCAGTCCCAGCTGATTAGCTGAAGTACCTTCACACACCCCTCACCTCCAGTGGCTGTTCATTTCCCTGAGCAGCTATTTCATCCTGACCTGGCTTGCTGATATGTTCTCAGATGGTCATAAATTTTATAATCCTGAAGTTGATCCAGTAATGGTCCATTAATTCAGTGAACTATCCTCAACTCAAGAAGTTCTTGATGTTGTTCACCCCTTACAACTCCCAGTAGGCTGTATTTTTATTTCTTGCCTAGGATGTGTGAGGCATGTTCCTGCTGTTTTCTCACAGTGGTGCAAATCTCCCCTTCCTTTTTCTAATTTTTTTAAAATATCTTTAATTTGCAGAGCAATAACACCTCTTCTTACTGTTTCTCTGACTCTGAGTTATTAGTTTTTTTCCTTGCCAACAAGTTTCCATAGTCTTACAGAGGAATGTTTGAACAAAATAATAATTTGTTCTCCTATTGTTTTGATTATTAGAGCAACAATGATGCCAAAAAGAAAAAAGAAACAAAAGATCTACTTTATTGTCAAATGAAATAATGTGGGAAGCAGGGCTGAATGCATTCATGTGTGCAAATAGCTGAGATACCAAAGAAAATCACAAAGATTAATGGGGAAAGAACAGCCTCTGAAAGGAAAACACAATCAGTGGTACATTTTCCACAGAACTCAGGTCACCCTACCCTGGATCTGAAGTGTTAAAAACAGGGAAAGAACCAGCGGTATCAGTTCATAAATGTTTAAGGATGTGCCCCACCAGAGACTTTAGTGAAGACGTGGAAATCTAGGCATCCCTGCAGGAGCAGTGATGACATATTGCATAATGGTGAAGATCAATGTCCTGGGATGAATCCTGGCTGATTAAATCTCTCTGAAGCAAATAGAGAATAATTTGCCCACATGTAATTTGGACAGGTACTCCTCCAAAATAGACCATAGAATTAAGTTTTGTTTGTGATTGGCCAAGGAATGGAACACTATTAAGTCAAATGATTCCTTCTAAGCCCACAACGGTGATATAGTCCAAATGGAAACAAAAATCATTCAAGTCTTATTTCTTAATCACTTTTGAAATTACTTTTGAATTACTGGCATTCACTGGGTGAATTTCCTTTAATACTCAGGAAAAGCAATTTGAAGTGTTAAGGACTTAGCAATCTGGGGAAATGAATAGCTAAAAGGTCATTAGAGTATTGTTTTTGGATAGTTTTAAATAGATAAAAGGTTTAGAAGTATTTGAAATGGGATTTTGAGTTTCAATAAATGAATCTTTCCCATGGGAAAATAGATTGTGTTTTGAATTCTGAGAAGAAAACAATGTGAAAAGATAGAATTTGAAGGTTGGACACTAGAAGAAAATAAAAAGAAAATTACAATTAATGGAGAAAAACACCTTATTAATAAAGAATACAGCACAATACCTTAACTTTGAAGGATATATGAGAACAATTGGCTCAAATGTTAATTCTAAGAATGCCATTACAAATAATGTTGTGGCAGAGGAACAAGTTCTATTGAATAAGACCAAAATAGTTTTTAATGTGGATTTGAAAATGACAAGCTACAGGAATGATCTGGAAAAAGATGAAATGTTATATATAAAAATGGAAATAATTGACATGTGATAATTAAAAGGGACATATAGCCAACCAGGAGTGTGATTTGGATAATTTCTCTATGTTAGATTTACAAAGGAGACCTGTCAAAGTTTTGAAAGATCTGGTTGGATGGGACAAAAAATAAAAAGTCAAAGAATTCTACTTCTAGGACATTATTTGAAGGGATTAAAGATCAAGATTGGTAAAAGTAAAGGGAAGGAATATAAAATTGATCTATCTGACCAAGGTTAAAATCATTGTTGTTATTTCTGGAAAGCCTTAATGGATTTTTGCTGACCAAAACTGAATGATGAGCTTTTAAGGATTTATCTATAGTTAAGAGATGTGATATGTGAAGAAGAAATTATTGTATTTTAAGAGAAACTATTAAGTTATTAAAATTGCTTATACTTATTGAGAGTAAGGGGGAAGTTATTTACATTTCTTTTTTTTTTTGTTGTTCTGTTCTTATTTTGCTTTCTTTTCTTCTTTTTTTTAAAAAAATTATATTCCTTTATATTTTATAGTTTGTAGCTTTCATTTGTACAATTTTAATATTTAATCAATTATTTGAACAAAAAAACAAGCAATAAAAGAACTTGCCATGTTGCCTGCCATGTTGCTGGTATACTGCTAGCCTGCTGAACAGCTGATTGGTATGCTAGGTACTGAAACTCACCTATTCTGTCAATCAACTTGCAAAATTCCAGAAACGTTAACAATCAGCTGTCATAAGACAGTGCAAATTGGTTCCAGCTACCCACCAGGAAGTGACCGATGTGGTCTTCTGATGGCTGTAATCCAGACTGAACAGTACCATGGTCCTGTTATCAACCCACTGCCATCCAGACTGAAATTTCTTTATTTCTGAGATTGACTTAAGAAACAGCCAAAGTCAGTAAAGGAGGAAGAAAAGTTTAAAATGCAGCGTGGAATTGCCCCCAAAGGGATAAATGACAGGCAGATATATAAAGATATATAAAGTCCTCTTAAATGGGAAGGAGCTGCATGTTATTTATGAAAAGAAAAATAATCATAGGAGGGAAGAAGAGAGACAGAGAGATGTCTATGTTATTATAATCATTTGGCTCTTTATTATTAAGCTATATATTCATTTATAAACAGCTTGTCTACTTGTAAGTAAAAAATAAATTCTGTAAAATTCCACAAACTTCCAGGCTTCTGTCTCCAAAGGGAACCAAACTTAAATAAATAACGCACCCCAGAAATTTCACACTTCGCAAGTAGGTGTGAAGTTGACAGTGTGTGCTGTTTTCATTTTCTTTTAAAGAAAAGAATTATTGATGTACATTTACTTGAAGGAATAGAACTAGTTATATACATTTAGAGAAATCAGATTTAAAGATAAATTTTACTAAGTTCATTTGGACAACTTTTGACATACCAGAATGTTGAGAAAAAGTTCAATCAATTTTATTAAAAAACTAGCTCGATACCCATGTCTCGCCAAGAAACTATGTGGTTGGGCTTAGTTTTGGGGGAGGAAAATAAGTGGAAAAAAATTCTGCTTCTGCATACCAGTATCCATCATTATTCATCTGGCTAGCATCCTGTCAGTGTTTGAGAGAGTTGAGGGCTGTTTGGAAACTGAAATAGTATTTGCTGTGTGAGCAAGAAGGAGACAAGAGCCTGAGCATAGCTTAGCTCAACTGTTCTGAGCTAAAGCTGGTTGCTGCTCTGAAACTGAAATTGAAACTCCTCTCCTCGTGTTTTGTGTTTGGAACAGATTTCTTTTCAGGTGGGGAGGCGGGGTAGAACTCCTTAGAATCAAAGTGTGTTAATAATAATATACAAAATACTAATGCTCTGATGGTCATTTTGAAAAATCCTTTCTTAGTGAGCACCTAGAAGCTAAGAGGAACATAAGTGCAAAATTTCAAGTTTGTATGATTATGGAGATATACATGTAGGTCTTGGCGTGTTCAGGTCTTTTCCCATGTAAGAGAGTAACTTGATGACGTTTCAACAAGGTCCTACTCGCCATCTTTCGCATGAATCCAAAAGCACCAGCCTGAAGATGGCAAATGGGATCTTGTTGAAACATTGCTAAGATACTCTCAATCTTACATGGGAAAAGACCTGAAAACACCAAGACCTGCATACCTGTACCTGTGAAAATCTACAAAAACATCTCTCTCTCTCTCTCTCTCTCTCTCTATCTATCTATCTATCTATATTTGTTTTTTTAAGTTTTCGCGGGTACTTACATGAATGTAGTTCATTCAGACTCTGACCCACATACAAACTCAATACAGAAGCCTGATGATGGCAGATGAGATTCTGCTGAAACATTGCTACAACTTTAAAAGCACTACAATGAGGTGGGATAATACCCAAAGGAAGCTGAACAGCACACATGTAAGTACCCGCGAAAACTTAAAAAAACAAATACTGTATATATACTGTATATATGTGTTTTCTTAAGCTTTCACGGGTATCTATATGTATGGTATTCAACTTTGTTCGGGTTGGCTTTATTGGTGTCATCGTTGCAGTCTTTAGGATTAGGTCGTTTCAGAGGTAGGATGGACCTTGAGTCTTTTCGTTTGTTGTTTACAAAATTATAGAAAGCATGGGTGGAATTGGTGCATAGAAGGTTTTCCTCTTGTTTAATGTGATAATTGGTGCATTCAGTCTTTATCTGGTGGCATAAATTTGTGTAACGGCTTTTGAAGTTGGCATCTGTTGGCAACAGATTTGTTTTTCCACAAAAGTGATTTCTTAACAATGAGTTTCAAGAATTGCAGAGGCTATGACTCATCCTTGCTTTATCCTTTATCATTTGGTTTCACCTCCCCTATCCTGCCAGCATTTCCTTCCTAGTATGGCTGCCTCATTTTATACAAAAATATCATTGCCAGCTCTGCTCAGGACAACTTAAGACACAAGCACAAAATGCAATGTGGTATGAGTAGGCATCTATGTATTGTGGGTCCTGTTCATTTTATTCCTTTTCCAAGCAAACTCCAAATCTACCCTAGATAACACCACAAGTTTCCAGAGTAGATTTTGAGCTATGCATCCACTTTTTTATATAAATTTGAGCCTATACAAATAAAAAGAGGGAAAAAATGGCACCTTGCTATCATTTTATCCAAATTGTCTCCAGGAGATGAACTGACGCTTTAAAACAATGTGCCATATTCATAGCACACAGAAGTTCCAGTAAAAATTTTTTTTTCAATTTTTTTCAAAGATACAAAAACTACTTCCCATATATATTTCAAATGATGTCTTTTTAACTGTTGGGAAGGGGGAGGGGGCGTACTGTACAAATCTCTGTGAAATTAGTCATTAACTTCATAGCTTTTCCTAATTCTTAGAATTGAAATCTCTGCACATCTGAGTCCAGGTCAACTTAACATGAAATGATTCTTCAAGAGCAAGTCAAGAGTTTCAGGCTTAGACTGAAGTATGTTAGTTCTCTGCTTATCCTCTTGAGGGCTTAGCACTTCTTATAAAAAACAAGTTCAGTTATGTTAAAGGTCTACAACTTCTATTGAATACCTATTAGCTCCTAAAAAGAATTAGTGCAACTATGCAGCAGATGGCTTGAAAACAGCAACAACAGCAACAGTGGAACACCTTGACTGATGTGGCCTATATATAAGTTGGTTTGAAAAGAAAATTATAGAAGCAGAGACTTTCACATATTCTTTGGGAAAAATAGCAACGGGATGCCAAACTTGAATCATCTTAACAGAAGATAGTGGAGACTTTTGCTAGGGAGTGACCGGAAGGTTTAGCCTCTTTATTGTTTGACTAAAAGGACAATTAATCAAAGGCAAGCCTCTGTGAGAGTAGTAAAAATGGGCTTTTCTTGCTTAATAGACCCCTATGCACAGGCGGCTAGTTTGAGGGCAGCAACTGAACAAGACTGATAGTCCAGAAAGAGGAAGGTCACCCAGAGTAGGCAAAGGATTCATGAAACGGATCGAAACCAACAGAAAATAAAAAAGAACAACAATATTGGTTTAATGGAGGAAGAAAGGTTTAACAAAGAAGCAAAAGTGTTTAAGACTGCAGAATAATCTATTGACGCTAAAATGAGATTCCTTGAGGATTTGATGCTATTGTAGGAAATTTCACTAGAGGCATGGTGGTAAAGTTCAAAATTACAGTAAACCTATTAGTGGGTTTCAGAGACTATAAGGCAAGGTACTGAAAACAATGGGATTGGGTATTAGAAGATTATGCATATAGCAGTAATATAGCTTTAGCATTTGACCTTTGATTTTAGCTGGTGCTCGTTTTCCAATTTCTCATTAACGAATTTAGTTTGCCACATAATTCATGGCCCTGCACATTCCTCTGACATAGATACTCGACTTTTTAGTTGCTTAGTCCTCAATCATGTCAGGATTCCTTGCCTTTTTAAGCTTTTCATTCCTTAGTAGGAATCAGGAGGATATACCTCTGCCCATTTATTTATTATTTATTTATGTTCCAAGAGCAGTCACAGAATTTAAAAATACAGCATATCATTAATGCACATAGAGGTAACAATATATGGATTTATAAAAGGAAGAAATCTTATAAAATTAGCAGGTTACCAAATGACTTTTCTAAGCTAATGCTATACATGAAAATATTGCTGCTGCCTTTGTAGCACCTGGATATTAAACATTTCATAAGAATACCTCAATCTGTTCCTTTCCCCCCACCCCCCCACTAGTCTCAGTCACAGTCTTACAGTTCTTCCTTTTGCTTACAGAATTCTGCTGAAAAAAAAAAACCCACCATGCTAACAATTCTTTTTATTGAAATAGTTGGGATTGAAATTTTGCTATAGAATTTAAATGTTTTAAAAATTGCAGGGTGCTTTTTAAAAATAAAGTACAAATAAAAATAGTTCTTGAAATACCTTTCCATGATTCTAAATTTCTGTAAATAGAGTAGCAATGGTCATTTGAATGAATCAATAATAGATGTCTTTGGAGATTCTCAATCATCCAGGTCATGGTTGTCCCAAAAGTGCTTTTTCAAAAGGCAACTGAACTTTGTTTTTTGTTTTTTTTTCAAACAAAAACAGTTGCTTTTTGAGAGAGAAAAAAAACCCACCACCTTTGGGACAATTAATGATAGTGTTTTTCAGCTGCTTCAGAAAAGTATGTTTCAGTTGCTCTGTTAAATCAGTTCTGGACATGTGATGTGACACCCAGAAAAATACACCTACTTTACTTAATCCTCCAAGGAAAGACTAAAGGCAAATGAGGTCCAGGCAGAAGAAGAACATCATAGCTTCAAAATCTAAGGGACTGGTGGTTTGGGGCAAAACTCTTTTGTTCAGCTGTTGATAAATAGAATCACCAACATGATCACCAAAATCCAATATGATATGGCACAACAAGAAAAGAAGTTAAATCAATACTTATTTATTCACTCTTTTTAGGAGGAGAGAGGAGGAGGAGGAGGGTAGTCGAGGAGGGAGGAGGAGGAGGAGGAGGGAGGAGGAAGAGAGAGAGGAGAGAGAGAAGAAAGGAGAAGAGAGAGAGAGAGAGAGAGAAGAAGAGAGAGAGAGAGAGAGAGAGAGAGAGATGGTAATCTAGGCAAGTAAGACTGATATAGATTTCATCTTGTACCACTTAAAACAATTCTTAATGTGAACTGTATCTTCGTTTAAAAAAATTCAAGGAGACATTATGAGTTATATAGTATTTATATGAATATATCACAAAAATAAATAAATTTATATGAATATAACCCAAAAATAAATTAAAAAGAACTACTATATTTGAAGGAATTCACTGAAAAATAATTCTGCAAAAACACAGCTTTTGTTTATTCACATTCAATATTAAACTGGATGCAAGAGGAAAGATTTTAAGGAGGACAAAAAAAGTTATAAACCTGTTCTTTATTGTCAATTAATTCTTGGACTCACAGAATAATAAAAACACTGTAACATTGGAAATATTAAAGAAAATCTTATGAAGAATGAGCCAGAAATTAATATGAATACGATAATGATATCTGCTTTTATGGATATAACATGTCTCAAAAAATGTTAATGGAAGGAAAGATGTGGAATAAAATAGAAAAAGGACCAAAAGTGAAACTACAAATGACAAGCCAAGAATGATTTGGAAAATTGAGGTTTACTGGATGCACAAAATAAACTGGGATAAAGAAGAATGGAAGAGATATCAAATCTTGTGACAATAACTGATTGAATTAAAGATTAAATGAAAGAAAGAAATGTAAAGTTGGTTTAATTGATCAAAGCTAAAATAAGGAGTTTTGGTGCTGACACAAGGATTGAAAAGTTGATGTTTTATAGTTTTGCTTATCAGTAAGGGGTAATATATGGGGTGAAGAGATATCTGTATAATCAGGAATACAGAGTTATTAAGTATAATATATTAATATTATTAATATATAATAATAATATAACCAAAGTATATTGGTTTATACTTTATAATTGGAATTTTTTAAACATATTTCTGTTCTTTTTCTTTCTTATATTCTCTTTTTTCTTCTTTTTCATTTTCCTGCAATTTTCATTCTTTCTTTTTACTTTTTTTTCTAAAACAGAAAGACAACATGTTGACTTCATTCTACACAACACCATAACATGTTATCATATAACAGAAAGAAGAAATATATGAACCATTGTATAACTATTGCAAGTAAAGTGCAACATCAGTGAAGAATAATTACTTAACATACTTTGTGAGCTCAAACTGTAGGCTCCATCTCCATCATCACACCCTTTCCTTTCCTGTTCCTCATTTCAAGTTTCAAGGCCTTGTGTAATGGATCTCCTCAGTCATGAGGCACCCATGAGACCAAATCAATGACAGATTCTCTTTGAAACTTTAAATGGAAAAAAAGTGCTATTATCTGCTATTTTGTTGCAGATGACCAGGCTGAGCTTGAGGGAGAGGTCAAATGTACAATCTATCTTGAGTCACTTCACACCCACAAGAGTTCAAAGTCCTGCCCACCTTGAATTCCATTGGTTTTTATCTACTGCCAACTGGACCATTAATAGTTCAGATTCTTGTAGATAGCTTAAGCTTATAATAAATCCTATTTACACATTTGAACTGCCTAATCTTCTGATTTCCCTGGCACTTGACATATTTCCATTTAATGAATGTGTATGGGCTTTACCACTTTCTTGTTACAGAGTTAGTCAAGCTATCATCCTCCAGATGTCTGACTCTCGGGTTACTGTAGCAACCTTTGACTAGAGGTTTTGGGTTTTCTTGGGTTTTCACTTTCCGAGACTCAGAGATTATTAGCATGTCCATGTTCTTAATTTTTATGTATTCATAATTTGCATAATTTGCAAATGGTGCATTTTCAGGTTGGTTTCTTCTTTTACCTTTTCTCTATTTGTCTTTAAATCTTAATTTTCTTTCAGCACTTTCCATTGGAATTGTTAGGTTATGGATTAAAAGAACAACATTTCAAGGTATAAAATATCTCCCAGGCATTTTATCTAGCAAATAGCTGATGTGCTAATAGGATGCCTTGTGTAAAAGCTGAAAACCAAACTCAAGGAAAAGCAGGGAATTAAAGCTAAATATATTTTTAAAACCTTACATTTCTTGAGCAAAAGACATTTTGGAAAAGTTAGATGATGTTTTAAGTGTCTTTCTCTAGATAATAAGACTTCCAGGGTCACCTAAAATAGTAGTATTCTTCTGCGACTAGAGAAGAGAAAGGGTCTTAGGTTCTGTATTTATTCTGATGTGTTATTTTCTTCAATGCTAAAGCAATTAAAATGCATCACAATATGAAAACAAAATTCTGCATCTATTTATCCTTGCAAATGAGGGCTTTTGTGGTCTGATGGGATATTTTTTAGTATTAATCTGCAGCATGTCTTCTTTAAGAATGGGCTTGGCAAAACAATAGTTTTGGAATGGAATATAAGCTGCATGCAACAGCATCGCTTTCACCATCACTTATACTATATGTGATTTCTAACATTAACATCGTGATCTTAGATTTACTCATTATGACATTTCAAGCAGCTACAATTGCTAGTACAATGCGTGACTTTGTGCTTTTTGGGGATATCTTCATTAGGGTTGATGCACTTCAGATCATAATATTTCCTTGTGATGAAAGGATTCACTTCTACTTCAGAAAGAGAGCATTATGCATGAACAAAGCCTCCCAGGCATGCAGTGAATGAAGATTCAAAAAGAAGATACTAATACACATAGAAATAAGGGACAAGCCATCCAGGCACACCGGCCATTATTTCCGTGACAAAAATAAAAAGTGAGCTTTCATTTCTCTGTTGATTCTTGTAAATTATCCAGTGCTGTGAATAATGAACATTTTAGCCATACTTTTGGCAGAGTTTCAATTTGTGCTATTCTGCCTCCAGGAACATGCTCTTCAGGTTTTGAAAGGATAAATGTTAGCAAAGAATACAGGGTTTTTAAAGGACAAAAAAGAATGGATGTTTATGGCTGGGTTTGTTTGTTTTTTTGCCTCACAGCAATCAGGAAATAGTGATGATCCAGGCTCTGGTCAGTATTCAAAGTTGGAAAGAAGTAAAAACTGATAATTTTCTCCAGCCTTTAATTATCCTAGAAAATTAATTTTAATTCAATAGTGCTGTATTTATATGATACAAGAGGCTGGCAAATTATAGAAAAATTATCCATGTCTGTCTGAAAGTTCTGAGGTGAAAGTCTTCTGATGTTTCTAGAGTGTTCTGGTTATGGATTATGAAGGGCACTCAGGGGTCTGATTTTTTTAAAATAATTTCTTCTCATTCTATGGAACACATGAGAATTCAGTGAAACTAAAGAATTAAATGGAATCATTTAGGTAGTAGCACTGATCTCAAAAAGCAGTGTTTGTTGCACTGAATACATGGATGGGACACCACTAGGAAATACCACAACAGTGGCCGAGACAAGGAGGAGAAAAAAAAAATCCAGGGGCAATTTATTTCTGTATTGAGGCAAAAAATTATATCCATGTGTTCCTGAAATCCATTGCAATGGAGTTAGACTTGAGGGGGGAAATCCTGTTATAAAGAAACTGAGGAAATAATTGCTTGGATTCCAGCACATGCCAGAAGGCTAACAAGGTTTCATATTCATAATCATACCTATTCCCACCCAGCTAATTGGCATCTTTACATCCAGTTCTTGGACTTTCTGAGTTTAACATTTTTTTCAACTTTGGAAATAACCAATGCCAGAAGCAGGAAAATAAAAGGAAGAAACATGTGTTGGCATGGAGACCTGGCTTGAAAATTGAAATGAGTGTCTGACCACATTATGGAGCCTAAAATGCTGTCCTGGAGCTTTCATTTGTTCAATCAAGCATGAAAAAAATTGCTGGATTAATTGCACAAATATGCTATAATCACTTCTAGATGCCATAGGAAAATATTCTATTTTTTTTTTTAGGAACAAAATGATTAGTGTCTTAAACCAACAGTACTAAGAAGAAATTCTGTGCTCTCCTGGCCTGCATAAAAATATTATTGCAGCAAAAATGTTCAATAGACCCAGATGTTTGCCATACTGCTTCTTATTATCCTGAATCCTTATCCTGATGTTCAGCAAGAATCCCAGAGGACATAAAAGCAACACCCAAAGTTCAAACCTCTTTCATTTTTATTCATCTATTTTAAAAAATGAGTTATTTTTCTCAAATGCTTTTCATTGGAAAACAGATTTTGTTTGTGTTATTATTGAAATAAATAAGATAACCCTTATAAAATGTACTTTTTGAATGTAGAAAACTAAAAGAAAAACTCAGATAGGTGGCTAAAGATAACGCAGAATTAACCTCTATATTAATTCTAGTCTATTCTTTCTTTTCCACTCAGTTCTTTACTGTGGCTTAACAGCATCTGAAAGGGGCACAAAAACAGCACCAACATAGTAGCCTTGGGCAGCACAATCAAAGCTCCATCTCTTTCTCTCCCACAGTAAATATGTACAGAAGTGGCAGGATTTCAAACATACCACAACCACTATTTTGATTTTTTTGCATGACATTACCACTCCTAGCATCTCCTAGGGAAGAAAGGAGGGGGGCTGAATTCAGATTGATATACATTTCTATTCTATGTACATTCTGATCTGGTGTTCATGCCCCAAAGGGGACAAAGCTTGTGTATTGATATATCTCAGGCTGCCTCTCTTGGGTTAAGCCCCTGTCACTGCACCAACGGATGGAAAGAGGATGTAAAACGGAGAAAAACACTTGCCATCCGTTGGTTAACGCGATGCTT
>BHFT01045768.1:0-23220 GCA_004320025.1 Laticauda laticaudata | reverse complement strand
AAAGAGAGATCTCGCGCTTTCTCTCTCAAAGTAGCCTGCTTCCTTTGGGTGTCCTGTACAGCCGGTGTCCCTTCCGCCGCAGATAGTCATTCCCTCTCAGCCCACTCCAGCACTTCCTCCTCAATGGAGTATTGCCTCCTCTCCCGTTCCGATGTATATGCCTCTTCCTCCCTTTGCCAGGACCAGATGGCCCTCATCAGAGGGCTTCAGTTTGTAGGGGCTGCTCCTCCACACCACCAGCAGCAGCAGGATCATCATCAGCAGCCAGCAGCATCACCAGCAGGATCATAATCAGCAGCAGCAAGCAACAGGATCATCATCAGCAGCAGCAGCAGGGCAGGACGCAGGAGCATGCAGACCAGCAGACGACAAACCAGGAGCACGAGCAAGAGCAGGAGCACGAGCAGGCCGAAGCAAGTCAGGAGCACGAGCAGGATGAGCAGGATCAGCAGGAGAGGAGCAGCTTCAGCAGAGTAAGCACCAGCAGAAGCACACCTCCAGGACGCGCCTCAGCAGAGTAAGCACGAGCAGAAGCACCACCGCCAGAAGCAGCAGCATCAGCTCCTCCAGAAGCAGCAGAAGCCCCAGCCGCAGAAGAGCGAGCCCGTACTCAGAAGCCCCAGCAGAAGCAGAGTGAGGGCCAGGGAGCGGGGGTGGCCCTGTCCCTCGCCAGGGCTGGCAGCAGATGGCTGAGGCTTCCTCTTTTCTCCCCGTGTTTGTGGGGTTGCTGGCTGGCAGGGGGCAGGCAGGCAGCAAGGCTGGCAGGCAGGCACCAAGGCTGGCAGCAGGCAGGCAGCAAGCCTGGCAGGCAGCAAGGATGGCAGGCAGCAGGCAGGCAGGCAGGCACTCAATGCGTTGGCAGCAGGTCTTTCCTCTGAATGGTGACCTGCTTCCGAGCTGCTTCCTTTATACCGCGGGGCTGATGCAATAAATCCCCCCACATGCGCAATTAACGCAAGGCATCCGCTAAGCTTCCGCTGTGCATCCGCTAGGCTTTCACTCTGCATCCGCTTCATCTGCTGTGCATTCCGCTTCATCCGTTCCTCGTTCCGCTTTGGCTGAGGTCCCCCGGAAGCCTTGTGATGTGCATCCGCTTCCATCCGCTAGTCTCCGCTCTGCATCTGTTTTCCATCGCTCTGCGTCCTCCCGCATCCGTTCCTTTCCGTGTTATCCGCTCTGTTTATGCAAATTTTTGCCCCTTTTGAAGCGGATAACAACGGATGAACATTTTTCTCGTCCGCTGTGTCCTTTTTACAAACGTTTTGCATCCGTTGGGCAGTGTGACAGGGCCTATATATTTATCTTTCCAACAATCCTTAGATTCTTAACCTTAAATTCTAGAACCTTAAACTCATATTGTAATCTTTTCACGTAGATACATTGTTGTTGCATCTTGTTTGTTTTTTCCAAGATCTATCTGCTGAACCAATTTGAAAAGGAAGTTCAGTTAGGTGGCCTGACACAGTAAAGCTTTTCTTACAGTTTTGAAACATTTTTGCAAAAGTGCATAGCATAACTACTCTTTCCATGATTAGGTTTTACTGCCAAGGATTATATCTAGATCTAGTAGTATGGTTGTATTCTTTGAAATACTTCTATCTTGTTAACAGAGTTTCATTTTATCAAACATAACAAGACAGTACATTTGATTGGTGAATTGAAAATGCTGCTACTTCCTAGATTTATTTTCAAAATTTTGTGGATTTCCACTCAATATTTTCTGGTCTTGTAAAATCAGTCAGTTCATGATGAGGATCAGCCAAGAACTTTGGTTTTAGACTCTATTGCAAGTGTGAGACTGCTGCCATAAGACTAAATATTAAATTAGGCCTTGAAAAGGTTAGGAAATTCCTCTTATTGTTGATTTGTGATTAACCGTCTTTAAATGGATAGGGCCTGTCTGTGATGACATTCAGTCAATATGTTGCGAAGCATGAAATTCAGCATGCCTCACTAAGATCCTTAGCTGAATCTTTTTAAAGCAAAAACCTTGCTAGACTGGAGAGTATGTTTTTATTAAAAGTCTGAAAGCCTAACTTCCTGCATTTCATTTCCAGTGATCAGGAAATGATTCTTGTGTGCTCTGTGTAGTTCCTACCTTATAAATAGATCAACAATATCACAATAAAATATCCATTCTTAATAATTTGCAGCTGTTACAGAATTCAGATGCTTGTGCATAACATTAATTGGTATGAATTTTATTGCTCTCTTTAATCTGGTTATTAAGTAATATTTTTCCCCGCTATATGTCATATAACAGCTAGGATATATAATAATTGTACCCTGATGAATTGTAAGATAAATTGGGCTTTACAGTGAAAGTGGTTCCATTACTGAAGTGTCTGTAACCTTCTCATGAACTCATTTAATGCATTTTGTTCAAGAAGACTAGGCTGGGTGTCTACCAAGAGTCTGACAAATATATTATCTCTGGTAATTTCTTCTTGAGGCTACAACCAATGTTGGAAATGGCCAGAATGGAGATAGTCAGATTGAGGACTGCACTATGTGGTTGTGATCTTGCAATGTCAGCATGGATTAAATGGTGGGAATGGATTAGTCCAATAATGGGAGACGAGAGGAGGGGAATCATCATTTTGTATTTCTGTTCAGCTTGTTTAAAAATTTACTAGAAAGCAATGTTGATGTAATGGGTTAAAAAACAATGAGAAAATAATGTTTATATATACTTCTATATATATACTACTTTCCTGTTTTGAGAAATTAGAATTTCTAATTTCTCATGTTTTTTCAGATTTTGTGATCTGAAATATTTTATTTTTTTATCCTTTTGTAAAATTGCCCAAATCAGTGGGACTCCAGGTGGTGCACAAAAAAGCTAAACAATGAAAAAATCATAACATTTTAAAAGAGAATATATATATTTATGCAATATTAAATATTTATAAGCTCAGAAGATAGAAATATTTTGTAGGCATTGTCTCTGTGGAAACAAACTTTTGCATCTTTTCAGGAATGTAATGTATTTAAAGTTCATTTCAGAGAACCCATTAAAAATTTTCCAAATATTTTGAAACAGCAAAGCAAGTATGATTAAAATGTGTATGAGAGACAATATTGAGAACAAAAGAAAAGGAACTTTGCCTTGCTTCTAGACTGTAAAAGCGGCAAAATTATATTAATTGTGTTAACTTTCAGTTTTAATCCAGGTGTATAACAGTTAATTCCTATCCATCAGATTTTACCCCTTTTTCTTTTTTAACAGAAGCTGTTGGTGTAACCAATCAAAGACCCGTGTTCTGCCCTTACCACAAAAAGGAGCAATTGAAACTCTATTGTGAAACTTGTGACAAATTGACATGTCGGGATTGTCAGTTGCTGGAGCACAAAGAACACAGGTATTAAAATGAATATATCTGACAAGAAAAAAGGGAAAGTTGGATAAAGAGCTAATAAGAGTATTAGAAAAGTATGAGTTGCAAGATACAGCTAGCCAGTTTTTTTTTTAAATCTGGTTTGCGTTGGAGTTAATGTATAATTTGACATGATTTATAGAGGTTATCATGATTATATTTATATATATATTTTTTTCTTTTCTTCCTCTATTCAGTTTTGGACTATGTATTTTTAAAAGACACCTAATGCAAACATAGTACATATTTCTTTTTTCTTTTCTACTTTGCAGATACCAGTTTATAGAAGAAGCCTTTCAGAATCAAAAAGTAATAATTGACACTCTTATTACAAAATTGATGGAAAAAAGCAAGTATATAAAATATACAGGGGAGCAGATTCAAAATAGGTATTGAGTTTTATTTTACAATATTAAACATTATTTTAATATCTCAATTAGCTTCTTTTTCATGTTTGAAATGAAGTTTTATTCCTACTAATTGGATTCATTTAGTTTTTACCCCTCTAAATTTGACATGTAGAATAATGAGCTTAATATATGCACATGGAAATGCATAAAAGAGAATCAGAAGTAAGATAACTTTGAACTTGGAAGACTTTGAATGTAATTATTCCTAAGTATGTTTTAATAAGGTAAAAATGGCAGTTAATCAGAACAAAGCATAAATCTTTTCCTACAGTGGCTAAGTAAATATCTGCAGATTATTTATAAGCAAGATGAATTCAATGGACACAGTGAAAGAAAAACAGAATTCCTACCCTAAATCATACTACCTAAAATGTAATAATTTTTGGCAGAAGGGATAACTTGGAGTTTGTATGGTTTGATTAATATTATAATCAAGAAGAGATTATGGAGGAGAGGAATTGCCGTGTTATAAGCCTGCCCAGATATTTAAAAAAAAAAAGAAAACTGAGGGTTGAATGAAAAGTAATGCCTTTATCTCCATAATTTTAGTTTAATAGTGGTATTCTAATAAATTAAACATGAAAATATTCCAGGAAATGAGCTCTTTGCCAATATTTACTTCTTCACACAATCTCCATCATTTACTACACACTTCTCCCAACAATGGACAAACTTCTTAAAGCCATCATGAAAGAACTCCACACTTTGTCTCTTTAACCAGGTCCTGACAGTCCTTTCCAAATCTTCATTTGAGTCAAATAGATGCCCACAAACTATTTTTGGGAAAAGGTAGAAGTCAGATGGCACCAAGTCTGGAGTGTATGGCAGACAGGGTAAGACAATCTGATCCAAGTTCGCAATTGCCTCTTGGGTGGCTTGTGATGTGAAGCCTACTGTGGTCTTTTTACAGAGAAATTTCATTCTTGTGCTTCTGAATTCTGCTTAATCATTGTTTCAAAGTTTTGAATATCAATTATAGTACTCTGAATTCATAGTGATGTCTGATTCCAGTAGACAATGTGAATAATACCATCTGCATCCTAAAAGACTGTAATCATGAGTTTTCCTGCCAAAGCCTAGTTTTTTAATTTTTCTTCCACAGGTGAAACTTAGTGATGATGTTTATAGGCTGATGCTTCAATTCTGGGTCATAATAATCTCCCCTATTTCATTTTTACAGTATGGCAACAATTGCCAACAAATTTCAATTCTTGAACGTTTCATTTCTGCCATAAGCATGTGAGGAGCATCTTGTACAATCCTTCTGACATTGAAGAGAAGAGCATAAATAATGTTCCTATGAAATTCCAAGCTTAGCAGCAAGTTCCTTTCAAGTGATCTACCAATTTTCCTTAATCAGTTCAACATTTCTTGTGTGAAGCTCAGCCGTGGTTGTCACAAGTCATCTACTTTTCATGGCACAAATCATCTCTTCCTGATTCACCATCTTTACATTTTTTGGTCAGTGCTCCCATCAGTAGTCATCAACCATAAACAGCCTGGTTTGGTGGTGAATTTCAAATGAAAAGACTCCTTCAACAGTCAAAAATTCAATCATGATGTGCTGCTTAAAGTACCCTCACTGCAGACTTCCATTTCATAAGCATAGTAACATCACCTTTTCTAGGAGCACCTTAATGCCAATTAAAGTGAATGATGCTAAATAATGCATCAGAGCTTCTAGCATGTCAATACTGTTGGTGACTTATACCCCTGGAGGCATTACTTTTCATTCTACTCTTGTAACCCATCAGTGGTAAAATTTACTCTCCTATTCCTCTTTGGTTTATTTTGAAACATTTCCCTGAATATCTATTAGATACTTTCCATTTTCCCTTCTAATTATAAAAGTCACCTAACTGCACAGCACTCTTAGATAATAATTTTAATCAGGCATGATGGAGATGGGGGTCTATTATGTCACAGTAAGTAGGTGCAGTAGCTTTTGCGTATATTATTTCAATATAGTATTAAATATTATATATAGTATTTATATAATAGTATATAGAAAATGTAATATAGTGTTACATTTTCCAAAGCAAAACAATGGTATGAGTCCACATTCTCTGTGAACCTGTTTCTGCACCTATTACCATAGTATTTTAAAAAGAATCTGAGAATAATGAAAGAGCTAAGATGCCAGGGCTACATGCACTAGGTTTTGACAGTTATTAGCTGCTTTAATAACTCCAGAGTCTTTCAGTGTTTTTTTTGAAACTTAAAGAAATAAACTTCAATGTTAGAATGCCTTCTAGCAATTATAAAATCTATGTTTGGTTTATATATTTATAAATGCAAAATCCCCCAATTGTGTATTTTGGTGTGCATACACATACATGCATACAGCTAGAAAGATTTAAATTCCTATGTTTTATTTAAATTCCTATGTTGAACAAACCACACTGCCATGACATCCCAGATATGTACGTACATATTGCACTTTGGTCTCTTGTTAAACATAGCCTTGACATCAGGAAAAATGACAAAAACGAGAACATTGTGCTGCATATAACTTTTGTTGTATTTGTTTTGAAATGTACAAATTATGTATAAGGAGGTAGCATTTGAGCAACCTTGGTTGATTTTGAAAGATAATCAGAATTCGAACTGGTTAATAATTAGATGGGAAAGACAGACTACATTGGAAAATTGAAAAATATATTTTAAAGGAGGCAGTGGTAAAGTACTTCCATATTGTTGCTAAGAAAATTAAATATGTGCAGAAGTCTTCAGAAATTAAGCTTGAAGATTTAATTTTAATTATATACTGCTGTGATATTTTGCACAATATCAAGATCTAAATATTGGCAACATCACAAATTGTGATCAGTGATACTGTTATACTAAATAGTCTTTCTACATTTTATAGAATCCATGAAGTGAATCGGAATCAAAAATTGGTGGAACAAGATGTTAAAGTTGCTATTTTCACATTGATGGTAGAAATAAACAAAAAGGGAAAAGCTCTGCTGCATCAGCTTGAGGTAGATTTTATTCTCCCAAGGGCCACTGTTAAAGTGGTCTTTAGTGCTAAGTACATGATGTTTATATTATATATGACTAAAAAAATCTGGATATATCATATTTTATTAAAATACTTAAAAATAAAAAAATAATGCATTTTGGAAGATTTCAGAATTGGTAGGTGAGACTTAATATTAGGGATTTGCAATCTTCCCTGCTAGTCTCCTCCCCATTGACTTTCTAAGGAAGCCAGTTTGGAAGGTCACAAGCATTGATCCTCTGATCATGTGGTGTTGCAGTCAGTGATAAATGTGAGCCAGTTGTCAAGAATCCAGATCATAGTCATGAGATCACAGGCAGCTGGAATTTTGAGCGTCGTCATAACCATAATTCGTTCCATGCCATTGCAATGTTAAATGGTCTCTGAATAAATGGTCATAAATCGAGGACTAACTGTAATATCTTACATTGTTCCTCTGATAACTGAAATGTTATCTATAAAAACTTAAAATAAAATTGGGTAGTCTTTATGGTATTCCAGCATTTTTGTTCAAATGAGTTTTCATTTGTTTTAATACAAAGCAAAATGGAAATAGTCTTTGAATCAAAGGTTGCCTAAGTATTAACATGGTAAAGGATTTCAATATTAATGATAAAATGTTCAAGCTGACTCTGGTCTACTCTCTTGAAGAGATGGAATGTGATACACACAAAAGTAGAGTAATGACTTAGTGGTTTGATCTGCAGAAATTATAACCTTATCTTTCTTCATTGCAGTGTCTAGCTAAGGAACACCGGGCAAAGCTTCTACAACAGCAGCAAGAAGTGTCAGGACTTTCCAAACAACTGGAACATGTTATGAACTTTTCTAAATGGGCTGTCTCCAGTGCGAGCAGCACAGCCTTAATGTACAGCAAACGCTTGGTATGGATAAATCATTAGATCGAATTTGCAGTCTACATGGTTTTTCAAATTTCTCCAGCTCTTCTTTTCAGAGATACATTTACAGCAGTATGGACAAGATAATTTATAATGGAAGCTCATATTTGTAAGATTCTAGATTCTACCTTAAGTATAATTTACATTTAGAAGCATTGAAGTTTGAAGAAAATGCGATTCTGGAGAAATGTATAGAAAAAACTATTTGAAATTTTTGACTTTGTGAAATTTTTCTCATCACAAAAAGTGTTCATATTACTATCATTGTGTTGAGGAGGATCATTTTCTTCTATTCTTGATGTCCTCAGATGAAATCAGGCTTCGTTTGGATTTTCTGTTTTTTAATAACAGCTAACTTTTGAGGCAGTGGAAAAGAATAATGAAAAACTAAAAATCTGTGAAGAGGACAAGGGTATTATAGTAGTTGTGATGTGTCAAGCAGGGAGCAGGTGTGGCTTGGTGTGAACAAAGAGGCAGAGGCTAGGTACTCTCTAAGTCACATACAGTGCTGAACAAAGATGGTTCTCCCATAAGACTGGAAGAACCCTGAATGCAATTTCACGCAAGCATATATAGGCTTCTTAGTTACATAATTGACATATTTCTTACAAGAAATAAGGTACAGAAGTTACAAAAGTACTTGTGCACACATCTTGTGGTTATGATCATATGTTCAGATGTAAGGTTATGATTACTTTATTGAGGTCTCCATAATTCTGAAGGCCCTGCTAAGACCTGAATTTTATTTCTTTCATTTCAACATTAGAATCTTTAAACCAATCATCAGGGTTATCAGAATCATGATCAACAGGATGGATTTAGTTAATACCAGGACTAGCAGAGAATAAATTACACAATGTAACTCAATAGTACACAATGTAATTAAATATTTTTGAACAATTTTATAGAAGTCGGACCCATCATTTTACATTTTTATTTACCTCCCTTATAAATTGTATTGTAATTTTATTTTCTGTTTATGTAAGTGCATAACAAATACCACTACTACTAATTAAGTCAAAGTATGCACAATTTGTATGTTTCTACTGGGAGGTATACTGATGTTCTTTGCACAAATGCTCTCTTATGTGAAGCAAAGTTAGATTTTATACCCATTTCCACTCTTAATTTCTGGTCCATTAAAAAAGGAATCTTTTTAAAAAGTTGCTATTACCATAGTTGTTTCTGTAACATCACAATTATATTCACTGGAAAATTTGCAGATTTGCTTTGGTTTTCTGCAGTTTTCTGTGTAGCAAAATACCACTGTAGAAACTATATGCGTTCACAGAGGAAGACAGCTGGGGAAAGCTGAGGGATATTCCTATTGTGCCAATCTCTCCTTTCAAATGTTTACATAAGTGATATAGAGATAGTCCTTGGCTTACATCCATTTGTTCAATAATCATTCAAAATTGTGGCAGTGCTGAAAAAATGGATGTACAACTGTTCCCTGAAGTTTCAGCCATCACAGAACCTTGTGATCAGGTAATTAATTATCCAGGTGTTTGGGAGAGCTATAGTGACTACCTTCCTTGCTGACTTCTCACAAATAACGTCAATAGAAAAGCAGCAGAAAAGTTTACAAGTCGTTCCCAAACTTAGCAACTCTGCCAGAGGGTGGAGCAACAGGTGTCTAGGTATCATCAGGGAGTGGGGTGGAGGGCGGGGCATCAGCAGCGCCAGCCCTCTAAAACAGTCCCAGTTTCTCGTGTGAGCATTGAGCCCTATCCAATAAGATGAGGTTCAATGGTGAGAAAAGTAAGATTCTACACTTAGGAAAGAAAAAAACACAGTTATAAAATAAGCGGGTACCTGGCTCAATCTTAGCAACTGAGAGGGATCTAGGTGTCCTGGTGGATCACTGCTTAAGTATGAGTCACCAATGTGCTGTGGCTTCCAAAAAAGCTCAATGCAGTTCTAGGCTGCATCAACAGACGGATAGCATCAATATCATGGGAAGTGCCGATTTATACTGCACTGGTGAGACATACTTGGAATACTGTTTCCAGTCTGATTACCATGATTCAAAAAAGATGCTGAAGCTCTAGAGAGTGCAGAGAAAAGCAACAAAGATGATAAGGGGTCTCAAGACTAAATCATACAATCAGCTAAGAAAATTAGGTATATTTAGCATAATGAAGAAAACACTCAAGGGAGATGTTGATAGCAGTTTTACTTGAAATAAACAACTTTCCCCTTCATCACAAGTATAAAAGTGTTAGTAATTTGTCACTACCTTAAAATACAACAGATGATCCCTTCATCCTGTATCTCACCTCTTACCCATAAACCAATCCTTAAAGCCCTAGTCAGCAAAAATCTATTAAGGCTTACCAAAGATGATAACATACCTACTTTAACCTTAATCAAATAATCTGATTTTATCTTTTCTTTTAACTTTTAAGAACCTTGATTTTTAATCACTTCAAATAATGTCCTTTTTATTTTTTCTTTGTGCTGACATGAGAATTCTGAGTCCTGAGATCCATGCATCTTGAAGTTGCCAAGTTTGAAAATACTGTTCTATATTATCTTTTAAGTCTTCTTTCATTCATTCTGCTAGGAGATTATATTATCTTCTAATTATTTTCTTACATGATTCCTACTTTTTCTTCCTACAGTTCTACTTTCACTCCAGTTCCCTCATTACTTTCATTTCAGTCCTTTCTTCCATTATATCCATTGTTCCTCAACATCCTCTCTTGAAACTGGCATATGGGCCTGTCCCACACTCAGATCTTTTAGTTCACTATATTATCATAAATAATCAATTTAGGTGCACTTTTAGGTCCATTTAGTGTTGCCATGTATGCACTTGTTTTAATTTATTTATTTGGGTTTATATGCTGCTCCAATAGAGCTTTGAGCACCATAATCTATGCTTAAATGACATTTTTAAAGGCCTGTTTCAGAGCAATTATTCACCCAAACAACCACCATTGTCATTAATTCTTGATTTTCCAAATTAGTCTTCTATACTTGCCTTCTCACTCATCCATTTGTGTCTTTTAACAGAATGATTTTTCCTGCATCACATTCATTTGGAATGTTGTTTACTTTTTTCCCAAAAACACATCATGATACTTTCGTGATCACAATTCATTGGAATATAGTATTCACTATAACTATCATGCAACAGTTCAAATATGTAATCTGATTATTGTAGTGTGCATGAAAATAGGAACCGATTCATTCAAGAATAATCTAGGTGACCCAGCTTTTTTCTTTATTAATCATTCATAATTTTAAAATGAAACTTTCATTTCCCTCTCTATATTCTTCAGTTGTACTGCATAAAATCAGATCATTTATTCAGATTGGTTACATCTTTCTCTTAAAATCTTTCTCAAAAATGCCCAGTAGAATTATTGGAAATCAGAGTGTGTCTACAAATTTAACAAAATAACTTTTTTTTCATTCATTAATTCAGGCTCTTTACCTTATATTCCTGTTAACATTCCAAATTTCATATTCCTTGAGTGTCAATCAATGGTCCCATGAAAATTACTTGGACATTTAATGTATAGTGACCCGTGGGCTATTGCCCATATGTCACCAGTTATGAGCCATGTATAATGTTCTGTGATAAAAAGATAGTTTAATATTAATATAATCTTATTCTTTTTCTAGATTATATACCGATTACGATACCTCCTTAGGGCAAGGTGTGATGCCTTACCAGTATCTAATACTACCATTCAATTTCACTGTGATCCTAGTTTCTGGGCCCAAAATATTTTCAACTTAGGTATGATGAATCCATTTGATTTTGTTAATAGAAACTTGATATTATTTGATGCGTTTATCACATTAAATAGTTGTATTTGATTTATTTTAAATACTTTTTGAAATAAGTACACATTTTATTGAACTCAAGATACCATCTCTTAAGTAATGATACACACTTTTCATTTTGGTTTGCCCTCCATTCTATTGCTAATCTGATATGAAGATAAAATTGTATATGGCAGTGTGCATTCTTTTGTGTGTGTTCTGGTACACTCATATTGTTTTGCTCTATTTGTAGGTCTTACAATGTCTCAGTTGGCTACAGGTTTTCCAGCTACGCATCATCATAGTTTAGTGCATTCGTTACATACAACAGAGTTCCCCAAACTTTTCGGCTTTGTGGAAAGGCGGGGGGATGGTTCCCCATGTGCAGTGGGCAAGCACACACACGCACCTCCATTTACATGAGAGCGGGCATATACACCCACTACTCACGCAAGTGGGGATGCACATGCTTGCCCACCACTTTTGCAGCCCGGTTCCGAAAGGCTCAAGGCCTGGTAATGGGCCACAGCCTGGGGATTGGGGATTCTTGACTTACAACTATGTATCCCAAAGAGTACAACTTTGTCAATTGAAGTGATGTTATACAGAAATAGATAATTTAACAAGAGTGCCATATTGGATGTTTACCAAATATATACAGGTAGTCTTCCACTTACAACTGCAACAGAGTTCAAAATTTCTGTTGCTAAGTGGGACAGTTGTTAAAATGAATTTTGCTGACATTTTAAGATTTTCTTGCCACAGTTTTTAAGTGAAGTACTGCGATTAAATTACCAGTAACCTGGTCCTGGCTTCCCCATCAATTTTCGCTTTTTAGAAAGTCACAGAAGGTGATCACATGATCCCGGGACAGTGCAATCCTCATAAATATGAGTCATTGCCAATCATCTGAGTTTTGATCAGTGACCATAGGGATGCTATAATGGTCGTAATTGTGAAAAGTGGACATAGTCACTTATTTCAGTGCTGTTGTAACTTCAGACAGTGACTGAACTGTTGTAAGTCAAGGACTACCTGTACCTGGCAGTTTGTAGATGCCTGGCCAATACCTTAATGCATTTATATTGTTTCAGGCAATTAAATCATGTTCTAACAAAGTAGTTTCAGATTAACAAATAGTGTTTAACACAGAGTGCTGTCAATGACTGATGCGAGAACGAATAGCTATTATTGTGATATTTTCTGCAGTAAAATTGTAACTTATAAATATAATTATCTTTATTCAGGTTCTTTGGTGATTGAAGATAGTGAAATCCTACCACATATGCCTAAAAGCCCTGTGATGGAACCAAACATACAGCCACAAAGTGGCTTACCTTCAAATCAACTATCCAAGTTCCCAACGCAGATCAGTTTAGCTCAACTTCGACTTCAGCACATGCAGCAACAAGTTCTTGCTCAGAGGCAACAGGCACAGCGGAGGGCAGGTCCTGTGGGGCTCCCAGAAGCTAGAATTACAGGGCCCGTGCACCAGACTCCACCACCACCACCACTACCACCTCCTCCGCCTCCTCAGGTAAGTTAGGGCAAGTCCAGAGGAGAAAACATTTAGCTATTTCTACTTTATTCAAGGGGAAAAGGTAAAGTTTGCAAGGAGGCATCAAAAACATTATTACACATTTTACCACATTATATAACTGCCAGAATTATTTTTTTCTTATTCAAGGAGCCTGTAAGGATTGTAAGTCACCTAACAGTTGGGTTGGAAAATATATAAACCAGGATAGACATTTTAATACTGTCTCTTTAAGGGAATAATGCTAAAATTGTTAATTGGGTGTGGTCGTCCTCAAAACTGCCGATAAGATGGAGCCAGAAACCTGGGTGGTTCTGTCCTGTTCTGGAAGAGTGTTGCGCATTCCTGCATTTCCCTATTGACTGTTGCTGATCATAGTTATTCTTGGATTCTTGAGTTTTTTTATCTGAACTGTTTTTGATATTGGACTTGAATTTGGATATCCCTGGACTGAAAACGACTGGTTTAACCGTGAATGATTTGGACTGGCTTGTTGAACTCTTTGCTTACGGTTTACTGAAAGTAAAATCTACATTTTACCTATACAGTGTCTGTGCTGGTTGCGTTGTTATTCTTTCATCACTCTCACTATGTCTCCCTGTGTGCACTCATTCTCCTAACGCGGGAATTAATCTCAAAGAGCCCCTGGCCCTCTAAGTTTCCTAAAATATTAATACAATATGAAGCTACTCCTTTTTTTTAGGCTCCTGTATATCTTTCCCCCTTTAAACAGATTGTATGAAACTCTTCATTTTTCAGGCTGCACTGCTTTATGTTGGGAATAAAGCCACCTCAAAATGACTTATCTTTTGCTTAATTTCTTTCGCCAAACATTTAGGAAAATGTGTTTTGGTACCAAAGGGCCTGTCACATAGGGCTGACGGATGCAAAACAGTATGTAAAAAGGACCACAGCGACAAGGAAAATGTTCCATCCATTGTTATCCGCTCTCAAAAGTGCCCCAAATTTGCATAAACCAGAGCGGACAACAACAGAAAGGAACGGACGGGGGGAGGATGTAGCCAGGATGTAAAGCGGATGCTCCACGGAAGCCTAGCGGATGGAAGCGGATGGCACATCCGCGGAGCTTCCGGGCAGAACACTGAAGCGGACGTGCACGCGGAAGGAACGGATTATGCAGAGCGAGAGTGCGCGAGCGGATACAGTGGATGCATCAATGGACGCCTAGCGGATGGCCTTGGCCGGATGCAAAGCATTCACTGCGCATGCGAGCGGGGAGGATGCATTGCGTCAGGCCCCGCGGATATAAAAGGAATGCAGCTCGCAAGCAGGTCACCATTCAGAGGAAAGACCTGCTGCCAGACACATCTCCAGCCACAACCATGGGAGAAGAAGGAGGAAAGCCTGTGGCATCTTCTGCCAGCCCTGGCAAGAAAGGACAGGGCCACCATCCCACCCCCTGGGCCTGACTCGGCTTCTGCTGGGGGCTCTCTGCTGTCGGGCTGAACTCGCTGGTGCTGGGCTTCTGCTGGTGCTGCTGCCTGGTGTGCTGGGGCTTCTGCTGGTGCTGACTCTGCTGGTGCTGCTCCTGGTGCTGGGGCTTCTGCTGGTGCTGACTCTGCTGGTGGCTGCTGCTGTTGCTCCTGGTCCTGCTTTGCTGCTTGTGCTTTACTCTGCTGCTGCTGATCCTGGTGCTGCTGGGTCTGCTTTTTGCTGCAACCTGTTGTTCGTTGCTGCTGTATTGGTGGTGTGTGGTGGAGCAGCCCCTAGAAGCTCGAAAGCCCTCTGATGGAGGGCCCAGAAGGCCTTGCCAGAGGGGAGGAAAGAGGCAATACGCGAGAACGGGAGAGGAGGCAATACTTCCATCGAAGGACATGAGGATGAGGTGCTCGAAATGGCTGAGGGAGAACGAGTACTATGGCAGAAGGGACACAGGCTCTATCGAGACACCAAGAGGAAGCAGGCTGCTGGAAAGAGAAGGCGAGAGCCGGGCTACACTTCGGAGGTCCTCCCGGGTGGTGGAAGCACATGCACACCTGCGTACGGGAAGCTGCACCTCAAGAAGTCTGGCCAGCGCAGTCAAGCTCACCCAACCGAGAGACCTACGTGATGGCCAAGTCTGCAGCTTTCTGGAGGGTGAGATCCGCCACCGAGGAGCAGCCCCTCTTTTTACCCTCTCTCTCAGGCAGCCCACAGAGAGCAGTCCTGTCTGGCCAAGAGTCAGGTCCTGTGTCCAGGCCAGGTATCTGGAGCATCCCACGACGAGACCCACCCCCCCCCCGACAGCTGCACTCCCTGTGGCTGAGCACGTGGAGGACCCCCTGACGCAGTGGGAGCAAGGAGAGGGCACTTCCACCAGAGACCAACCCACCCCCCAGCTCCACCTCCCACAGAAAGCACGCAGAGAGGGCAGACTTGGAGGGCAGAGCACCACTGTCCTGCTGGAGATCAAGGGACACCATCAAAAGCAGCGTAGATCTCCTCTCTTCAGCTGCGTAACACACTGACATACCATCCTGCAAGATGCAAAGCCTTCCTCCTATGTCAAACCATGACCGCTCATGGACATGTCCCGAATCACAGTACCAGGTGATCAAGAGGCAGGATCACCGGTCTTCTGCAAAACCCTCCAGGCTCAGCTGAACCTGCTCCGACCCAGTCCAGGTTCTGCTCCTCCACCCCAGGTGATTCACAAGCCTTCCAAGGGCTTTCCACAGCCCTCACCTACCAAGGCTACGCTACCAGGAGTTCAGCAAGCACAGGCAGCCCTTCCCAGTCCAGGCCAGCAAGTTCATCGGCACGCCCAGATGCCACCCACCCACAGATGCCACCCACGCCTCACTCTCGCTCAGCTTCAGACCAGAACAGCCCCGCTACACTCCTCTCCTCCACCCACAAGCCAAGCCTGGCCTCAGAAACATCTGTCATTGTCTTGGACAGTGATACCCATGTCATGGAGGAAAGGGGCTCTCAACATCACGGGCCTGAGCCAACTCTCTGAGAGCTTCCTCCACCACACCATCCCCTGCTTTGTCCTTCGCGGCCAGGCACCCCAATGGTGCCTCAGACCAGCACTCCCGCAGCACCACTCCACAGCACCTGCCCTTCACCCCTGAGACGATGCATGCCTAAGAGTGACATGAGAAAGAGTGCCAGAGAACTCGTTGCTACCTGTTGAACTTTATCTTGCTTGCGACACTTTACTGGGTCATTTTTGCTTTAACAAGTTGTTATTAATAAAGTTATCTTTGCTTCACACACTTTGGTTCAGTTCTTTTAGTAATAAGTCTTGGTGGAAACTTTTAGAAATGTTTTAAGCCTTTGCATGCTTGTGGGATGCGGTAAGGAATAGCAGTGGATGGGCAGGGATACCTCTGGGATGGGTAAAGCTGTGGGATGGGCAGGGATACCTGTGGGATGGGTAAATAGCTCGGGGCTAGATAAAACTCCAGTGCAAAGCATAGTGGGACTGTATGGTCCCACGCCTCCCCAGTCACAACTATGGCTCTTTATTATCAATAATGAGTTTAATCATTCATCAACACATTTCAAACAATAAACACAACTTCTTTATTAAATGCCCTGTTCATTGTTGGGGCCAGCTCAGACATTACATGGGCACCAATCTCATCAGTGTGATGGAGACAGGCTGAAGGAAGCCACCATTAAGCATCTAGTCATCCTGTCTTGCCACTCCACATGCTCCAGCTGGGGAGTTGCACCAGTGTCTCGGAAGGTTGCGCTGCTTCTTCCCTTCATCGTGGAAAGCTCTGTTGGAGGCCTTGCACATCCACAGATCTATCAGGTTTTCCCCTTGCCTCCATTCACCAGGCTCCATGTCCCCAGCCTTGTTGGTGGCTCCACAAGCTGTTCTGCAACACTGGGTAGCGGCTTGCGCATGAGATGTGCAGGATCAGCCAAAACTTTTAGTGGATGAAATGTCAGTGAGCAGTATGCATGGCGGATAGAATGAGTATAAAATGGATCTGCAGTGAGTACAGAACGGATGTATCCGCGTTAACCCACGGATGGCAAAGTGTTTCTCTCCGTTTTACATCCTCTTTCCATCCGTTGGTGCTGTGTGACGGGCTTAAAGACCTGTTAGCTAAGAATGTTGCTTTTGTCTTTGCAGCAGCCTCCTCCACGTTTGGTAAACTATCAGAATCACAGTTTCAAATCCATAGGACCAGTTCCTCTGGCTCAGCCAGTGAGGTTTCCTCAAAATCAAAGCATACCACATGCATCTGTAAAGCCATCTCCACTACAGATGGCAATTTTGGCACAGCAAGCCATTAAACAGGTACATTCTCCATGTGATATGTAATATTATACTAGTTAAAATATTTTATTAAATCTATTTTGCTATCCAGAAAATGATAAATTAGTCAGCTCAATAGTTATATTATTGGAAAGGAGGCACATTTTTTGTTTTTTTGGTTTGCTTATATATTGCTTATTCGGAATAATTGTTGCATTTTATTTCAGAGATACTCTTACTAACTTTAATAATAATTAAGCAGCGTTCTATTAATCCTTATCCACAATGTTCCATGCAGTTTTAATATCTCCTGTACATGAATTAGGGAATAAAGTATTTCCTCCTCTTCCTTTTTCTAGTGGCAGATCCACAGTGGTCTAGTTTTGGCTACTTCATCAAGTGCTAGCAGTACAACTTCAACTCCGTCCAGTCCCACTACTCATAGTGTTGCTGGGAATGATGGGAAGACTTTTGCTCCATCTATGATTGAACTTAATTCAACAATGAGTGGTTCCTGTACCTTGCCTTCTTTACCAGATGTGAGATAAGGCTATATTTTTTGTCTTTTTTAAAACGTTTATTCTTCCAGCATGCTGCTTTATTCTAATACAAAACTTGGTGGAGTTATGCCATATGGTTTGGGATTAAAGTAGAGCTAGTACATAAAGTAGTGACTTCTTTTTACAGCACATTCTAGAAATGTCTTTTTAATATTCTAATCCAGTGATGATAAACCTTTTTGTTGTGGTGAGCTGATAGTGCGTGCATCCTGGCACCCACAATGCAATGTGCCTTGTGCATGTGCCCGCAACACACACCCCACCCCCTTACTTGCACTGTGTATGTGTGTGCCTCCCACTGATTTTTGGCTCATTTGAGGCCATTTTCGCCCTCCCAGAGGCTCGAGGGAAGCCTCTGCAGCCTTTGGAGGCCAAAAAACGGGCCTGTTTTGGCATTTCTGGTATTTTGGGGAGGCCTCAAACAGGCCAAAAATCAGCTGGGAGGTGCGTGCATGCACAGTGCAGGTAAGTTTGGCTGGGGCTCATTTGCCCGCACAAATGGTGCTGCGTGCCACCTGTGGCACACGTGCCATAGGTTTGGCATCACGATTCTAATCCTTTTCAGTTATATTAGTGATTAATTTCCAATGTGTTTATGTTCTTAATGACTTTTCCAGCCAATTAAGAGCTTGCATCTATATAGTCTTTAATTTTCTATTTCATGTAAGTCTTCTGTCCCAAACACCCCTAACTTTCAACACAAGGCTATCCACTTTCTTATTGAAAGAAACTAATTGCTTTTTCTTGAAAAGTAGTGAGATAATGTTTTCCTATCTAGAATCCTTACTGTCTCTCATTGTATTAAGATTGAATGTTCAGGAAGTGTTCCATTGGAAAGTATTGGGAAGAGAGAGGCATTTGCAGAGCACATCCAAACCAAACAATCTTCACGCAAAACTGTACAGTCTCCTAACTCTTCAGTTCCATCTCCAGGACTTTCTGGTATGACAGCTATTATCATTTTTAAAAATCTTATTATTACACTGTTAGACACAAACAAGATCCAAAGCATTGGGAGGAGAACATTAGTGAAAATACATAATCACATGGAAATAATATATCTAGTGCAGAAATAACGCTTTTGCTGTTTGCCAAATAACTATAGTGAAAAGAAATAGAAATATTTGTACAGCTCCTTTTTTAAAAAATACAATATAGTAATAATAAAAGAGAAAATAAAGAATTTTAACTGTATATAGAATTAAATGAACATAAAAAATAGAGATTTTTAGCTTAAGCAGAAAACCACAAGTAAAATGGGGAGAATTATGGCAATGATGAAGGCAATGCTGATTATAATTTTTTTAAAAAAATTAATAGGTAGAGCATGAAAAGAAAAATAAAAGCCTTTGAAAAAAATGAAACAATTCTTCTTCTTGGCCACTAGAAGTGTTTGTTTTTTGAAACGCTGAAGAATGGATATTTGCATTTGTTTCTCAGTTTTAAGTAAATAATAATAAAGAATAGATAATTTACTAATATTTAAAATGCAGTTTAATATGTTTTTCAAATATTCATAGGTATTATGGAAGGATTTCTTTCTAACCTGATGGTTTTCCCCCTGATGATTTAGGGTTGATTACTGTCTCTGGTGTCCATCCTCCAATGCGTTCACCCAGTGCCTCTAGTGTAGGAAGTCGAAGCAGGTAAGTAGACCATGTTAGTAAATACAGATTCTGCTAAAAAAGTTACGTGGATTAGCACAATCTTCCCTAAAGATTGGGGTGTGGGACTATATTTTAAGAATTCCTGAACCAGTATGACCATGAAATAGGAACATCCATCAATAGCCAGCAATATATATTAAGCTGGTAGGGATAAGTATACGGGTTAAAAATACACAAAACATAATTTCTGCAAAGAAGACATATGATATGAAGATAAATGTTATATTGATTCTACAAAAAAACAAGAGAAATGTAAGTATTGTTAATTAAAAAGAGCTTAGATGATGACTCTTTGGAAAGGTTAGATTTTAAATATTTGAAAATTAGGCTTTAAAAAAGAAAATATTTTACCTAGATGAAGAAAAAAATATAGAGAGACAATTAAGGAAATTATTATCCTTTTATCATTTTGTATGATAATACACCCATTTTAATTTTGTAATTGAAATGTATTCAGTGTAGTTGAAATGTATGGAAAAACATTTAATGTTTTTGAAAATACACAATTTCACTCAGACTACCACATTAATAAGGTTTTGTGTTATCAAGATTCCCATCTTATGCAAGCAATAATTTCTGAAAGCAGTGTTATTGTGCTCTGATTAAAAACCTGCAAAACCTGTTTTAATAATCTAGTTGATCTTTTCTTCTGTATATTTCATTTATAGCTCTATTTCTTCTGGCAAACCATCAGGTGCAGATTCAACCCAGAGAGTCCCTGTGGTCATGTTAGAGCCTATCAGAATAAAACAAGAGTCTGGTGTACCAAGTGAGAACTATGATTTCCCAGTTGTCATAGTGAAGCAAGAAACAGAGGAAGAATCCCGTAATCAAAATGTAATCACAATTATGAAAAATAGTCTTAAATACAAAAGGGCACTAACAAATTATAAATTAGTTGAGTTACAATATTTCTGCTAAAGAAATCTTATCAGGTTCATTTCCAATTCAGGAATAAAGAACGCAGACAGTTAATTGAATAAAAAATGATGGTTATTTGGAGAGCATAGTATCAATCAGTTAATTTTATTTATGGCCAAAAATCATCAGAGGCAGATATGATGAGCCTTTCACTGCAAGGCTTAGATACATAGCAAAACCTTGCTTTATTCCTCAAAAATACAGCAAAGCATGCCCTCTAGAAATTCCAAGAAAATGCATTTAGCCACTGCCTGAGAAATAGTGCTTTGTAGATAAACACCCTGTTCAATTGTGATGTTAGCATTTGTTCATTGAAATCTCTTTGAGGAAAGCAGCTTTTTCTTTATTTTAGCAAAAAGTTCTTAAGGTTTAGATCAGACAAGACAGAATATTCACCCAGTTACATTTGTGTTTCCCGTTGCATTTTCAATTTGTTTAGAAACAAATTTGTTTTTAAAACTTTGGTCCTGATTTAGGCAGGGAGATTATGTGGTAGGGGGAGCTGATTTCCTTTCCACAGAAGCATTTTATACAAGGCTATGATGAAAAATATTTAATAAAGTCTTGGTGGCTTTTTAAAAAAATCTTTGATATAATATACTCTTGATAAGGATATATCTAGCTGAATCAACTGGCTAGATAATATGTATAATTTGTCAAAGAGGCATGATTCTCTGTGTATATATTAATATGTATGCAAAAAAGATACTTCATTTTGATGAAATTAGACATATTTTGTCTTCAGTCCAGGATTCCAAGAGCCATTCTTTCCTCAGTGTTACTGAATAGCAGCCGCTCCTCTGAAGCATCAGTGTTGAGAACAGAAGCGCCAGACAGTACAGGTGACCAGACATCCAATGGCAAGGCAACATGGATAGGCTCTCCACATGGTGGAGATGGCAGAAAAGATGATGATCCTAATGAGGATTGGTGTGCAGTATGTCAGAATGGAGGAGAACTTTTGTGTTGTGATAAATGTCCCAAAGTGTTCCACCTTTCATGTCATGTTCCTACACTCAGGAATTTTCCAAGGTAAAGTCTAAAGTCATGCTCTTCTATGGCATGAACTGAAACGTTATTTAAATGATTGCGTCTGATTTTAAAGCTAAGCTGGAATTGGTAGCGTCAAGTTTCGTCTGTGGAAGTATAAAACAAGATACCACTGTGGAATGTTTTCCAATATTTAGCTCCTGTTCATATTTATCTTTTAGGCTGGTAAATGCACCAGGATGCAACATCTGTATTTGTTTCAATTTTAAAGTATACAAACAAATCTAGAGTAGTGGTTTGTTTTTTTGTTACAGAATGCTGCTTAAAAATCAACTCTTGTCAATATTTTTTCCAACTTCAGATATTATACAGCTAAATAACAGACTAAGTAGGTAGTTATATTTCTGTTGGATCTGTACTTTCCCTATAATGCTGTTAATCATTAAGAGCTGTAAATCAGTCTCCCTATCAAATCCCAAAGATATCCATGGTATTGTTTTTGGTGTTTTCTTTTAACAGGTGTGGGCGAGCAAGTGTGTTGGATGGTGTAGAAATGTGATATACGGGCAACAATTGTAATACCCACTAATAACCAATACTTTGTTTACTAAGGGTTACTAAGAAAATAGTTTTGTTAAAGCTAGTTGGGAATGGCCCTTACCAGCTTTTTCTGCTGTCTAGATAGCTCTCTTTCTCCTGCTTTGAGAAGAGAAAACTATATACAGAGCACCATTGCAAAAAAGATATGGATTATTGTAGTCTTGGGAGGAGGAGGGGTGTGCGCAAGTGAAGAGTGGCATAGTAAGAACATTCTAGTTTTCTGTCTTATTTTTTCCCATAAAACATTATCAAAGCCATGAAGTAATCATTTAGGAAACAGGTCAGTCTGACCTTTTGTGACTTTCAGTTTCATTTGAGAAAATTCCACTCAAAAGTAATTGTATTGACTTTAAGGATAATTATTTTAATACCTACCATCTCAGTGGTTGGGGATTCTCTATCTGATTGACAGAGACACTCAAAATTGAACAAAGTAATTTCTCCATCATTGGCTTCATTGTATTAAAGCTTGCAAACATTCAGAATGCAAAAATGGGAAGCTTATGTCAACCTTCTATCTTCATTTTTCCCCCCAGTGGTGAATGGATTTGTACATTCTGCCGTGATTTGTCTAAACCTGAAGTAGAATATGACTGTGGTGTCTCAAACCATGTTTCTGAAGAAAAAAGAAAACTGGAAGGCAGTCCGGGTTTGGCACCAATAGATCAGAGGGTAATTTCATTGTATTATGTTAATTCTACAAACTAGTTTTGAAAAAAAGTGCAAGATAATAAAAATAATGAATTAATTGGTACTGAAAATCTGAGACAAAAATACAGATAGCAACAGCACTTAGACTTATATACCACTTCATAGTGCTTTGCAGCCCTCTAAGCGGTTTACAGTCATTTTATTGCCCCCAACAATCTAGGTTCTCATTTTACCAACTTTGGAAGGACTGAGTCAATCTTGAGATGGCCAAGATCAAATTTAAGACTGTGAGCAGAATTAANAAGTGTTAGAACTTTTTTATTAACTATTATAGAGTGCTGTTATGATTATTTTAATGTTACTGGTTTAAGCACTTTCGTTAACAGTGATATCTGGATAAATTGCATATGTACCAATTTAGACTGCTCAACACTTAGAATCAGAGCAATATGTGCCTCTGGAATATTATGTTAATCTAAACTTGAGCTTCCCTTGTGTCAGAAATATACAATCAACAAATATACACTGCTCAAAAAAATAAAAGGAACACAAAAATAAGACATCCTAGATCTGAATGAATGAAATATTCTCATTGAATACTTTGTTCA
>BHFT01045767.1:0-12750 GCA_004320025.1 Laticauda laticaudata | reverse complement strand
AATTTTTGCCCCTTTTGAGAGCAGATAAGAACGGATGGAGCCACCCCCGGATTTTTGGCCGTCCGCTGTGTCCTTTTCCATATGTTTTGCATCCGTTGGGTGATGTGACCTAGCCTTAAGATACAAATCCTCCTTGGCACAGTGCCATTACTGTCATATTGCAACATACTGTCATATTAAACCCCCCATTAGGTTTAAACATGCAGCAAGTAAAATAGGCTGTTATGCCATTTTGAAAATATTTGTTTTTTGTTTTGCTAAAAAAGACAAATGTCCAGACTGGATTATATAGGAGAACAAAATATTTTGGATGGACTTTCATTACAAAGGGATCCAAAATTCACACCATACTTATGTCTCCCAATTAGTCTCAAAGTTGTCATCCACCGCAGAGCACTTCTCCTTTTGTAAGTGTGAAAAATCAATATATGTAGCATTAAAACATTGAGACTTAACTTCCGGGCCAAAACCTATATAAGACACAAGTGGAAGTCTACATCAAGAAGGGCAGATTACTGCTAGTGCAAACCAATCTTTTTGAGAATCATACTTGCTGCTCCTGTGGTTGTAGCAAACATCTTGATCAGATTGGACATAGGAATGCCTAAAGCTGAAGTATGAATTAGGAGGCTGACAGTGAATTACTGACTGAATATCCAGTAAATTCAAAAAGTTTACTGCTCTAATTTTGACTGACAGTTACTCTTCAAACTGAAAAGTTGCAGAAGAAAAAAAGCTAATATTATAAATATTATCATCAGTGTTTCTAATGTCTCTGGAAGGCAAATAGGCAAAACAAATACTCACAGATTAAAATATATGGATCATTAGGCTGAGGTCAGCAGGTTGCCACAGCCCATCAGCACTTGGATTGCAAAATAATCAAATACTTTTATCTTAAATACATAAGCATTTCTAGGGTCAGTCTCAATATCCTCCTGTCTGCACTTCCACGATATGGGAACTCTAAAATCACACTAGCCAAGCAGAACTAGACAGATAGAACAGTCCATCATTTGCCATTATACTGTAACTTCTGTAGGAACATTTGGAATAGTTATATGTTGTCCCTGCTGTACTAATACACAGATGAATTGATAATTACTAGGTGAAACTCCTTCTTGCAGATAAGAAATATATCATCTGTATAGTAGCTGAAGTTTGTATTGCCACAATAAAATAAGAAAACTGATGATGCAAGACTTAAATGCTGTTTTTATACAAATTGCTAATCATTGATTAAAATAAATGAATAGTGGATCTGGAATGGGCTAAATGCATGGAATGAAATTTAACACAGGAAAAGGTAAAGTTCTGCATTTGGTTATTATGGTAGCAACAGAAGGAAGAAATATGGGATGAAGCAGGCTTGGTTTGGCAGTAGTACTATGAAAGAGATCTGGGTGACCTTTTCATCTGCACATGTTTTTGTAAAGGTTTTTGTGCGTGTGAATGTGTGGTTTTCAAAACTATTCAACTTTTCTCTGACTTGGACAGATCCCTCCTAGAATGCTCTATCGAGTTCTGGGCTTCACAGTTCGAAAACTAACAAAGGAAGATTATTTTAAAATGTGAGGGGTCTGGAAAACAGCCCTATGATAGGTATGACACTAAGTGTTTGATCTGCAGAAAAAACAACTAAAGAAGACATGATAGCAAGATTAAATATATCAATAACCTTCAATCAGAAAGGGAATAAACTTTTCTCTTTTGTCCTAGAGGGCAGGACCAAAGCAAACAGGTTGACATGACAAGAAGATATTCAAGCTAGGTATTAGGAAGTTCTGTCCTGACTGTATCATTTGTTAATCAATGAAATGGTGATGTGTTCACCTTTGAAGTGAAAGTGAAATGATAAGTTCTTCTTTGCTGGAGAACAAAAGCTGAATGGTCATCTGTCAGAGATGTTTAAATGATCCTACACTGAGAAAGAGGTTGGACTACATCATCCCCAGTGGTGGTATGATACCGTGTTTCTCACATAATAAGGCCGGGCCTTATTTTGTTTTGACCCCCGAAAAAATGGCTTGGCTGTCTTTTGGGGGGTGACTTACTTCTCCCCTCTTGCATCCTTGGGTGGGCGGGCAGCGACAGCTTGGATGTTCGGGAGACCTTCCGCCACCGTTGCTTTCCCTTCTCTTTGCTGCCACGGCGTTAGAGCAATGCCCCAGGCCTCCTAACGACAGGGGGGCGGCGCCCCGTTCCTGTGCCCAGGAGACAAGAGCTCTGTACCAACGGGCAGATGAGCGACGCATCGCCCACCTGGACCCTCAGCTCCATCGCTGCCAGGCCCGCGCACAGGGCCCGTGTGGGCCTGGGCCAGGGAGCCTGGGAAAGAGTGGAAGGCCATCGGGGTTTGCGGTGTGTGCCTAGCTCGGCGGCCCCTCGTCGTCCGAAAGCTCGCCCGGGCAAGCAGCAACTGTTTCATTTTCTCTGCTAAAACGCGTGGCTATCCTCAACTCTCAGCAAGCAGGAAGGAACCGGGCTGCAGCTCCCCCCCCTCAAGCCGCGAGAGCAACGACGTATGACACCTGGGTGGGAAGCGAAGAGAGGAGAGAGGGAGAGAGTCCTCAAGTGTGCAGCCGCTCTTTCCCCACACAGGCCTCGCACAACGAACCGGAGACATCTCAGCTTGGGTGGGTAGGGGAACGAAGCCACGAAAGACTCCGTCAGCGACGGGCTCCTAGGAGGAGTCCAGTCGCGTAAGCGCGTGGGTAGGCTGGCCATGGAGGCGCTCCGCGGTGCGACGGGCCGTCCAAAAGGTGGGAAAAGGACAGGCCTGGCTGGGACACTAAACAACTCAGTGTGTTCTCTGCGCCCGCATCGGGGCTACAGGGTGGTCGGCTGTCTTCCGCTCCGCGAGTGGGGTCGGACTGCAGACCCTGCTGCCGGGCTCGGCAGTCCGATCCAGCTGCCCGCGCTATCCTTTCTCTTGAAGTGTGTAAGAGCTTGCTGGGCGCTGAAGGGGACTGGCACGGGGTTCAGAGAGCGCGCAAGGTTTAGGGGAGAGGTGAGGAGGAAACCAGAAGAGAGCCTCCAGGGCGTAGAATTGTGCGCCCTCGCGACCATGTGGGTTTGGTGCGACCTCTCAGGCCAAGGGAGAGGCTTTGTTGTATAGGGGTTCGATTTTTAAACAACTAACTGAACTTTTACCTTTGAGCAAAGGGAAGGCAGCGACGGAGTGCCCCTAAGAGCCAAGTGTCTCCCAGAGGCTTCCCAGTTGCAGGGAGCAGCCCCTGACATGGCCTGCACAGGGCCTTCGCCAAAAGCCGAGGGCGTTGCTCTAGATACCATCGAACACGCAAGGGGAGAAGGGAAAGCACGGCTGGCGGAAAAGTCCTTCCGAATAATGATGTTGCCCACACCAACAGCAGGCAGCCCACCTATATCACCAGAAAAGTGCAACGAAAAGTATTTCCCAAAGCAAGCCCCCGCTCGCCATCGA
Source organism: Laticauda laticaudata (assembly GCA_004320025.1). Taxonomy (NCBI): domain Eukaryota; kingdom Metazoa; phylum Chordata; class Lepidosauria; order Squamata; family Elapidae; genus Laticauda; species Laticauda laticaudata. Next base: position 9,305 of record BHFT01045767.1, on the reverse strand, counting down.
CGTCGTGCCCCCGCATCTGTCTGCACATGTTTAATATGAGGCCTTAATATTGGGAGGAGGGGCTTAATGTGATTATTTACTGCCATGAAGAACATGCTTAATTTGATTTTATGCCAATAAAACATGGTGGGGCTTCCTATTGGTGGAGGCCATATTGTTGGAGAAACACGGTACCAGTTCGGACCGATTCAGCTGAACTGGTAGTAAAAAAAGCCAACAATCAGCTGATAGGAGGGAAAAAAATCCTCCAACAATCAGCTGAAAGAAAAAAGAAGAGAAAAGTGCAGGATCGGCCCTCCCACCCACCGCTGCACTTTTCTCTTCTTTATCCTCTCAGCTGGTTTGGGAAAGCTGCATGGTGACATTAGGCAAAGCACGCCCACCAAGCCACGCCCACCAAACTGGTGGTAAAACAATTTGAATCCCAATTTGATCACCCCTAAGGTGTTTTCTAACTATAATGCTGTGATTCCTTGAAATCAATGCATACTTTAACCCACTATTGAAATCAATGAGAAATCTTTTGAAATCTTTTGAATAAATATACATGGTATTGCATATTTTGTCCTGGATGAACTAAAGTACATGGAAATAATAACAGTTCTGCACTGAAAAATAAAAAAAGATTTGACTCTTTTTCCCTCACTTTTCTATGTTTCACAGCTACTTTTGTGTGTGTCCCACAACCAGGATTTAGGGCTCACTTAGGATCTCAGCCCCTTAACAAGCCTTAACTGTAACCAACATCATTTTTATACTACATTGGCAATTTGAATTATTTTTCTTAATAGAGGTTCTCTATAGAACTGGTACTGTTGACGGTATTGCTTGCCTGCTTCACACTGTTTTTATTGGAGCCTGGGAATTCCAGACCTCAGGTTATGAATAATTATCTTGGCCAAGACTCAGTGGGATGACCAGGTCCATGCCAGCATAAGGCTCCTAAATTTTTTAAGTTGTTGCTAAAGGAAGGTATTTTGGCAGCTATACCAATTGTGGGTACCATGCCAGAGCAGCAGGCAAGTCTACACCTGCTGCAATGACACTTTCTACCCAGATCTTCAAGGGCAGAAAATATACCTTCCATTTTAGACCTTGATATGACCAAAAGCAAAACAAAAACTAAGCCAAAGGACTCCTGGAGTGGCTGAATTCCAATGAAATAATAATTTGTGATAGCAGAAACACTGCATTCAAAGATGATATTCTATCAGAATATTCTCAAAAAAAGGTTTAAACACAAGATTAAGATACGTTAATGAGATCATGACTAAAAGTCTGGGAAAAAATATGCACAAAGTTTAGTTTTTAATGTTAGCTGAGGTCTGACCCCTTGTGGTAAAGACATAACATGGGGTGGGGGAGTTGGATAGCATACATATGTTTTATCTGATTTCAGCTTCTAGCCCTGGTTTACTCAATTTAACATAAATTTCAGCCAGTAAGTAAATTCAGGTAAGTATTGGATTAGTTTGGATTAGTCATCTGATTCAGCAGAAGTCAATTTTCATAGTATTATTTTTGTTATGTGGTTATTTTAAGTTAAATTATATTTATTTAATATAAATTGCTAAAATTAAGCAGGTAGTAGCTTGATTGTATGTAAAATTGTCTTTAAGATATTTTTATTTCAGCTATTTTGAGTTTTCTATAGTAAGAATAAAAAAAGGTTCTTATTGTGTTTTTACAAATCAACTTCTAAAATTAGGAGTGACTAAACAGGAACTTTATTCTACTTAAAATGCAATGAGGACTTCTCCAGCTCATTCTAGCAGCCAATGTATTCATATATAAAGCAGCAAACATATAACAGCTAAGTATTTACAGTTGTATGAATTATCTTGTAGCACACCACTTCCTTTTTGGACCACTTCAGTTCATCAAAAAAAGCTAGGACCTCTTTAAACTCACCTTGATGCTTACAATTTGCATGCATTCACTTCCATTATTATAACTTATAGTGGTTAAATAAAATCAGCTTTATGAACCACAGTTATATCCACCTTAGGCTATGCAAGTGTGCTAAGAGCTGTTTGGATGAAGCTATGATTCCCTCTATATAGCCAAAAATATTGCTTCAATTTTTGTGTACCACTTAAAGAAATAAACATAGAAGAGATCCTATACAGCCAGGATTTGGTGGCTGGTTCAGATTTCAATGCAGTGATTTGATCCCAAAATACAAAATGTAGAATATTTTGAATTAATACCACTTCCTAAAACCCAATGCATTGAGTAAATTATCTAAAATCATTTTCCAGAATGTGGTTTATCTGCCCTACAATGGAATCTTGAATGTGAACCAAATATTCAACAACCAGGTTCTAGCTGCCTATGCATTCATTTATCAGATACAGGATAAACTCAGTTTGTACTGTAGTATCTATCCATCCTACAGGGAACAGCTTAAGTCATGTAGGCAAGTCATTTCATAACAGGGACAATAGCAACATATCTTCTACGCAGCATATATATTATTTTGAAAACACTAAGAGTCTGCAAGTTCCCTTTGGAATGGTGTTTAGCAAAAGCATTTTTTTAAAAAAAATCCACAAATGATATCATTTTATATGTTAGCAGATAAATTGAAAACAAAATTTTAAAGTTATTGTGTATTTATATTGGATTCCACTGGCACAGCAAAATGTGGTTTAATCAATTATATTGTCATAGTAAGTACAAATGAGATTTGCCCAGCTTACAAGTATCCTAATCCAATAGATTTATTTAAAAACAAATATATTGTAAACTATACTATCAAATTTAACTCAAGATTTTAGGCACTATATGGATGCAAGACTGCTTTTGTTGTCTTGGTAGATGGCCTTGGCTGGGAACTAGAGGGAGGAGTATCATCCTATTTTTTTCTTGGCCTTTTAATGCTCTTACCAACTTGGCCACTGGGGGGCACTGTATTAAGGTATCATGTTCAGAAGGTGGTTCAATGGTATTATTAATTGGCACCATGGTTGGTATTCTGTGATATCCCATAATTTCTGTTTCATTCATCCCAATTATTTCTATGCTGTAAACTCTAAATGGATTCCTGGTGGTTTAGTACGTATTCATGAACCATAAAATAAGTTAAAACTATGATGTGTGATAACATAATAAATATAGCAATATCTATTTAAAGCTGCTGATAGAAGTCACTTGAAGCTCAATTTATTTCCTAAAAAATAGTCAACAGCCTTGAACACAGTGTTGGTCTGGCAATGAACAGGATAATTATAAACATCCTGAGATTCAGCCTGGGCAAGACAGAAATTCAATTATTCAGTTGAAAGTTCAGAGAAAGTTTATTCTTCCTGAATGTTTGGGGTTTTGGGTGCTCATTCACCCTGCATTAGCTGTAACACTTCAGGTGACAGAAATTATTTTTGTATACCAGTCCCCACTGTACCTAAGCCAATCTGAGATGGCAATAATTATCCATGCCCTGGTTCCAACACAATTTATTTAACTATGTAGGACTTCTCTCAAAAAGCACCCACAATTTCCTTCCTTAGCTGACATGTAGGAAAAGGACATCTAAAATATGACTTAAAAGAAAGTAATAACTGTAAAAACTACCTTGGTATTATTGTCAAAAATGTTTAGATAGAACTATAATATTTTATGGTTTGAATGCTAGATAATAAGATGATAGAAATAAACAGTGGATCTAGAGTGGGGTTTAGTGACTTGGAAACTAAGGTACAGAATGAATAGCTGAAAATAAACATTTACAAATTGATGGTGAAAGTAAAAAATGGAAAGTTACACATTTTACTGAATTTACATTTGAAAGCAAAACGTAGTGCTAATTTTGTTTCCTTAAAATTCAGTTTGGATAACATATGCTTGAAAAGAAAAGAAGGTACCATTATGAAAGTCAGCAATGAGATGGTTAGAAAAAAAATATGGATGACATGAGGAACCATAAATATCCAAACAATATCGAACTTTGTGTATGTGTGTGCGCACATGTGCTGACATGTTCATGTATGCTGACACGGCTTCCCATGTTGGGAAAACCTGAATTAAAGAAATAGTCTTTCCAATCATAATGTTCAGCTTGCTAAGGAGAGGTGAAGAGAAAGGAAAAAGAAGATAAGAACTTTCAAATTATGTATCTAGGGACAATTACTAACAATTCCATAGATTTCAAGAAGAACACAATCAATCCTGGATCAAATAGAAGCTGATTGCTTCCCCAAGACAATGATCAATGAACAGGAGCTCACATACTTTGGGCATGCCTTGAAGGCAGATGGTAGACTAAAAAAATACTATGTTTAGCAAAGCTGAAGCAAGTACAAAGAGAAAACAATACATAAAATGGATCATTGGGATTGAAAAGATTACTTGGATGTCCTTTGAAGAGCTTCATCTTTTTATTATTAATAAAAGCAAGCAAGCAAGAATAGAAAAGGGAGAAACTATATGAATTATATACTCAATGTTAAATGATAAATATACCTCAGAAAAAAGTTTAAAAAAAAATCTCAAACATTACAAAATATCAAAGATCTGCGACAGAGAAAAACTTATTGATTTTTTTTACTAATAAACAAAACTGTCTTTCCAAAAATAAATCAATCATGCATCTCTTGCATCTGGTTCTTAACATCAGGAATATTATTACCTTAAAATTTCAAAATAACTCTCTTAACCACTACCAATTCTGACGCAACTATAACTCTTCAAAACAGTTTCCAAAGACTGGTAACACAGTTTAACATTTTAAACCCTAATAAACTACTTGGCTACATAAAAATAAAATTCAAAAATGTATTTTGAATATTTTTTGGATGAATAAATTATTGACATATATGTGTGTGTGTGTGTGTGTGTGTGCTGTTCGGCCTCCCAAAAATACACAAAGAAGGCATACCTCTCAGACCCATAGCTAAAACCTAGCTAAATAACCTTAGCAAAACAACTAACAGCCCCATGCTGAAACGGGCAGCTTCATATGTAGCAAAACTCATACCACTTACTTAGAATGATCAGATCTACAAAACGTGGAACAAGAAGATCTGGCTTGTAAGTTTTCGGACGTGGTTTCGCCTATTCAGCGCCAAGTCCCGATAAAAGAAACTCCTTGAAATCATCAAAAAATAAATACCAACCAGCTAAAAGACGCCTCATGGAACATAACAGAACACCTGCTAAACCACACATATTTCACCATTCAAGGACAAACATACAAGCAAATTGAAGGAGGCCCTATGGATCACCACTGTCAACCCGTCATTGCAAACCTGGTTCATGGACATTCGAATCCAGAAGCCTGGCTAATGCCACCCACCGAACCCAAAACTATGGGCTAAGATACATCGATGACCATGTTGTGATTTGGCCGCATGGAAAAGAAAACCTAAACAATTTCCTAAACACCTAAACAGCCACACACCCAAATCAAGTTCAGCATTAAGAAATTGGAAATAAACAAACAACTACACTTCCTAGATGTACTAATCTAACAAAAAGAAAACAGATGACAACACTGGGACACATCAACACACATACCAGAAGAAACAGCACACCAACCCGCTACCTCAACACTCCATCCCAACACACCCAACACACATAAATTCGCGTGGCAAAAACACTATTACCAGAACCAAATGCCTGGCAGACAAGACCCATATAAAGACTGGAACTATGCACCCTGAACTGAAGTAATCGACAGCCACGCTTCCAACAAAAAACAAAATCACCAACCTGAATCCACAAAAACACACCAAAGATATAACAGAGACTAGAAGATCAACAGACGCTAAAACAGCTGTCTTGCCCTAGCATAAGAGTTACCAAGATAAAATCAGTAAGATACTACAGCAGGCATCACAAATCAAGTAACTGCCTTCAAAAACAGACAAAAAATCGCCAGCCAACCTTAGAAACACCAAAAGACAAAATGACCTGGAAAACCAAGGCATATAAGAAGTTCCCTGGGGAGAAGGCGGAGCTTCGTCTCGGTGCTACAGCTGCGATCTCGGGGCTCTGAGATCGCAGCCTGATATTTTTCGCCCTGGTCGGTCCTAACGGACTAAACCGTCCCGTAGAGTGGGGATTGTGAAGGGCACAGTCCCAGGATCCCAGAGCATATCGCGAATTTCTCTGGTTTGATCCGGGAGAAGCCCTTTTGCTGGCGTGGAAAGGCAGCCTCGCAAAGCTGCTGAAGCCGGGACAGCTGCCGAAAAAGAAAAGTTGGCTGGAGCGAATGTGTATCGTGGCTGGGTGAGAAACCTCTTTTGTAATGTAAATTGGCTGAGATCTTGAAAGGATATCCTGAACAAAGAAGAAACCTGTGACTTTATTTTTTGTTTGACTGGAAATGTTTAAGCGACGTTTTTTTTAAAGTGATGTCCAAATTGAGGCTGGATTCTTTCCTTACTACTATTCTTTTCTGAGGACTTTATTTTTTGTAGGTAACGCAGATTGAATTTTTTCTTATATATATTTTCAATGGCTTCTTTTGGAATTTTTTAATTTTCATTAGGATAGAGACCCCCTTTGATTTTTTTCTTTCTTTTCTCTGAGTTTGTATACATTACTCTTCTTTCTGGCTGGGGGGGGAAAAAAGTATAAGAGATTTTGGCAACCACTGGCCACTAAGAGGCTTGAAGGTACTTTAATTTGAAATTGGGGAGAAATGTATAACTACTCCTTCTCAAGGACATTTTAATGTGATAAGATGGAGGGAGCAGGCACAGAAAAAATATTATTAACAGGTGTTTTCCTGGACTCTTATCAATTTTCAACACATTGAGGCTTGGCTTTGAAGCTTGCTGGAGAAGAGAGTCATAATAAGAGCCTTGGACTAAATAAATAAAGTGGGCAGTGTGAGTTCCATATATACTTGTGAAATCTCTACTCGCCAGCCTTTTTGTATATTAACTCTGGTAATAATTTTTATTTTTTGCTTTTTTATTTTAATCCTTTTTTCTTCTTTGGTTTGGGCCCTATTTACTATTGGATTTTCTATTTTGGATCATAATTGCTATTCTATCAGATGGATTTGAAGGTCAAAAAGAATTTGAAGTTTTTTGAAGGCATTAAATGAAAGAAAAAAAGTGGAAAAAAAGAAGGTGTTAAATGAAAAATAGACTGTGTGTTTTTGGGATTGTTTGGTGACTTTGAGAATTTTTTGGAAATTCCTTATTTGATGACTAAAAATCATTTGGGTCGTTTAATTTTATTTTTTTTTTTTTACAATGGCATTACTTATGGATGAAATCTGAAAATGGAATTTAATAAAATATGAACCAAGAGAAAACAAGAAGGGAAGGATTCGTTTTGGCTCTAATCTTTCGTTCTTAGAAAAATGGCAATTCTACATATTAGAAACTACAAAGACAAGAAGATTGGGATGAAGAAGAAACCATACCTATGAACAAGGCAACTTTATTTGGGGAAGAGAAAGGGGAAAGGAGAAGGACCAGAGAATGGAGAATTTAGACTAAAAAAAACAACCAAAAAAGGGGAAAATAAGGTGAAAAGTGGACACAAACAATCAGAAAGCAACAGAAAAGAAAAATAACACAAGAGGGTGGAAGATTAGAGACAAGGGGGTAAAAAGGGTAGAGTGGAGAAGGCAAGGGAGGAAAGAAGGGAAGAAGAAGCTAATAAACAAAGGTTTGAAACAAGATGTAAAGAACAGAATTTATTTAGAGATAAATGGGTAAATATACAATTGAAAAAGAGATTCTGCAAAGGTACATAAATTGTTGTTTTGTATTTGTATTTGAAAAATAATGTTACAAAAATGAATAATATATGATTATAAAAATGGGAAAAATATTTAAATGTAACTTAGCGAATTTCTTTTTTTTAAAAATAAAATAAATGAAAATCCAAATATGGGAATTGAAATTAAAGAAAAAATGGAACATTGTCATTGTATAATATTTTAAAACATAAGTGAAGATAGGGGGAAGTACTAAGCAAAATCTATAAATTGTTCCCATAGAAGCAATGAATATTTATTTAGAAGGATTGTGTAAATGTTTAAGACTTAAATGAATACTAATTTTTAAAGAATATAATTTTAATTGCTATGGATTGTTTGTTTTAATTATATTATATATTTAAAAAAAATAAAAAATTTTTTTCCCTTGTTTTAAATATTGAGTTTTATCTTAAGAATGTACTAACGCAGAATCTAATGAAAATTATTGTGTTATGTTAAAGCTTTAAAACTAAGGGGGAAGGATAAGTATGAGATAAGGCATTATACTCCAATCGGTCATTACAGAAGAATTTTGTGTTAATGAGAAAAAAGATAATAGACAGCTGAAATAAGGCAGACAAAGGATATAAGTATAATGATTTAAATTGAGATGAAATAAATATAAGCAGAATTAAGAGAGTGAAAAGAGGGGAGAAGCTATATAGAAAATGTAAAAATAGTGAATAAGAAATGGAAATGCTTTATAAAAGTAAGCACGAACTTGAAATTTATGTCTGTACAAAAAGGTGTAACTCGGGATCAAACTGCCATCCCAAAAGATATTTTATGTTTTTTATGTTTTGGTGTTTTTGGTTGTATATGTTTTGTTTGTTAAAATTAATAAAATTCTTTATTCAAAAAAAAAAAACAGAGAGTTCCCTGTAACTATCATGCCGGCCACATCACATTGGAGCAGACCAATAGAAGAATAAGTGCCCGCCTAAGAATGAAGCACAAAAATGCGCAGTAAAAAGCTTAGGAACACACCTCCTCACTAGTCCAACACATGAAAAAACCACCAGGTCATACAACATCAACTTCAATGGCACTAAAAAACCCAAGCCACTATAGAAAACCCCAGCCACAGAATCATCAGAGAAGCCATAGAGAATTGAAAAAGACCTGAAAAGCATGAAAGAAGAGTGATTCCACCAGAAACTGTCAATCATTTGAAAGCCTGCAATCTCACAAATAGAATAGATCTCCACACCACAAACCAGGCAAACACCTGAGCACAAAAGAGACTCCCTCCTGATGCCTCCAACTCAACACCCGACCCCCCACCAGGCACCCAAGGTGGAACTTACCTGGCTTCTAATGGATAGCATCGCCGTCCTTTCAACGAAGCCAAAGCTGCACTGAAAGGCTTCCAACAACAGGAACAGAGTGTTGGCCACAAAGCCCAAAACAGACAGAAGAAACCAGAAACAGACCAATCAAGTCAACCCCAAGTCATGACCAAGACCCAGGTTAATAGCAATCGATAGAAACCCACACAGCTCAATTTGAAAACAGAGGACTGTAGAAAAAACAAAACACTTCCCATACAAGAAGCCTGATGATGGCAAGTGAGATTTCTGCTGAA
>BHFT01045766.1:0-48383 GCA_004320025.1 Laticauda laticaudata | reverse complement strand
CCAATCCACTGCTTACTTTACTGGGCCAATCAGAAGTGTAAGTCTAGGAGTCAACCATTTACATATAGAACAATATCTGCTGAACAAAACTCCATATTGGTGGCAGGAAGGGCATCTGGCCATTTAAACACTCTGCTAACTCCATTATGTTGCCCAGACTTTACCCTGCAAGGGATTATGTGGTCATTGAAAGAAGATAATATGCTGACTATCTCACTATCAAATGACTCTGCTAAACTCACATAAACAGGTAGTCCTCATCTTTTAACCACAACTGAGCCCAAAACTTCCATTGCTTTGTGAGATAATTGTTAAATTAGTTTTGCGCCATTTTACAACCTTTCTTTCCACAGTTGGTAAGTGAATCACTGTGATTGTTAACTTAATAGGACAGTTATTTAGTACAGGGTTTGCCAACCTTTTGGACCTCAGGAACCACCAAATTCATAATTTTAAATCCCAAGGTCCACTAACCAATTCTGTGGGTGTGACCTAATTTGTGGGTGTGGCTTGGTGATCATATGACTGGCTGGGCATGGCTTGTATGTAAATATTATAAATATTTATATAAATATTGAATATTTTTAAAAAAAGAGCAACTTTTACCCAAAATCAGGCAAAGCAGGCAGATTGAGTCGCTCACAGAATCATTTAGTGATCTATCTATCTGCCATCAACTAGCTCAATCTGTCACATAAAATTTGCTTGCCGTGAGTCTGCATTGTATAATAGAACCTTCAGTCCTAAGGGAGATTTGGCTGCGCTTAAAAAGCAGAGCCGAAGATCTAAAGATTAGCTAGAAAGCAAGAAATCCAACCATTTCCTGCTTCCTAGCTAATCTAAANTTTGGCTGCGCTTAAAAAGCAGAGCCGAAGATCTAAAGATTAGCTAGAAAGCAAGAAATCCAACCATTTCCTGCTTCCTAGCTAATCTAAATTTCCCTGCAGAGCAGAACAGCTGATGATCAGAAAAAGGAAAAATAACAACTTAGCAGGAAAGTTTGCTGGGCAAGGAGTGAGTGGGCGGGGAGGGTTCCTGTGGGCCATGTGGGCGGCCCAGCCTTGTGTTTCTGCACAGCCTGTATTAATTGATTTGGGGGGTACTCTGGGGGTGAAATTTATCTGCGGCCCCCAAAAATTTTCTCATGGCCCACGACAGCTGGTTTGGTGAATCTGGCTTCCCCATTGACATTCCTTGTCAGAAGGTCACAAAAGATAATCACATGACTTCAGGACACTGCAAACATGATAAATACATTCCAGTTATCAAGCATCCAAATTTTGATCACGTGACCACAGAGATGCTGAAATGGTGATAAGTGTGAAAAACAAATGGCCACAAGTCAGTTTTTTCAGTACTGTTGTAATTTCAAATGGTCACTAAACAAATGGTTGTATGTTGTATGACTCCCTGTACCAGAACTGTGGGAGAAGCTCAAATGTCCATTCTTTTCAGAGAAAATATTGGCAAAAATGCCAGTGTTCCATAACTGAGACCAGGATAATGAAACAGGCCCGTTATGCTGGCTAGAAAAGAAAATGAAGCTGATTGCGCAAGCGTTCTCTGCTTGGCAGAAAAGGGGAATACATTTTGCTTATGAGCAACAGACCAAGGATCAGACTCATATCAAATGACCTAAGCACCAGAGCTCACTGTAATAGCATTGCCAAAAAGGCATTAAAAGTTCTAAATCTAATCTTATGAAGCTTCTTCTCTGGAAATATTGAATTATATTGCTAACTAGAGCATACAAAACTTTTGCCAGACCAATACTCTAATACAGCTCATCAGTCTGAAATCCGCACTGTATATCGGACATTAATACAATTGAGCAAGTCCAGAAGTATTTCACGAGAAGAGTACTATACTCCTCTGCTCTCAACAGAATACCCTATATTACCAGGCTTGAGATTTTGGGCTTGGAAAACCTTGAACTACGCCGCCTATGGTTAGACTTAAGCATAGCACACAAAATTATCTGCTACAATGTCCTACCAGTCAATGACTACTTCAGCTTCAACCATAACAATACAAGAGCACACAAAAGATACAAACTCAAGGTAAACAGCTTCAAACTCAATTGCAGAAAGTACGACTTCAGCAACAGAGTGGTCAATGCCTGGAATGCACTACCTGACTCTGTTACATCCTCTAACCCCCACTCCTTTAACCTCAAACTATCCACTATTGACCTCACCCCATTCCTAAGAGGTCTGTAAAGGGCGTACATAAGTACACGATTGTGCCTACCGTTCCTGTCCTATTGTCCCCATTTATTTGTACCTATTTCCTGTATTCTTACTCATGTTTAAACTTATACCTTTTACCTTGTAAGTGATTGATAAATCAATCAATCAATCAATAAATAAATAAATAAGGAACAAGATCACTTCCTTGCACTCTTCATATCAGGTTGGGATGGAAAGGTGTGAAACATCATCTGTTCCTAGTTAGAGGAAAGCTGCAGTCCAGTGTCAATTCAACAGGAAAACCCAAAACTATGAGAAGAGTGGCAAAGGTGTGGCAACTTGCATGGCCCAGAAGGTCCCAGTGCTGTTTTGTTGCTTGACCTTCGGAGCAGAGTCACACTGTTCCTTTTGACATTCGGAAAAACAACCCATGGGTGCTTCTAAGAAACGTAAATGTATTTATTGCCCGCTTCCCACTATGTTGAAAGGAAACCTGTGGTGGTTTAATGACTCGGTCAGTTCTTTAGGGATTTATTTTTTCAAAGTTCCTGATAAAAAAAAGAAATCTGTGGGAAATGAATGATGGCATAATAGCTAACACATGCCAATTCGTATAAACATATTTATCTTTTATGGCATTTGGGTCTCAATTGTCCTTACCCTGGTGAATTGCTGTCTTATAGCATTTCTTTCTATTAAATTATTTACATTGTATGCTTCATCCAAAACTGTCTTGTTTGTAAAGTTATTTATACCTATATTGGGAAGGCGGGGAAGAGGCAAGGTAAAAGGATTCTCTCTTCTACTGTATACTTTTTATTTTTCTCATCTATTTTGAAATATATTGAAAATGGGCCTTTTAATAATGAAAAACTGAGGAGGTTCAGAGATACAGAGAAAAGTAAAATATAGGAACTTCTATAAAATTATTTATTTATTTGTGGAAAGAACTGATATAATCAGTTCAAGTGATGTTGCACTCAGAATCCTTACCAAGAAATAAATTACAAATGATAAATCTATAGATTTTAAGTTTTAAGCACGTAAGAAGTATGCTGGATGAGATCAAAGGCCTTATCCAGTTTCACAAACTTATCCCAAGTAGTTAATCAGATATCCCTAGGAAATTTGCTAGCCGGGCAACATTATGTGGAAAATACATCACTCATGTTCCTCAGCAACTTCTTCTGGGAGTCACCTTGCTTCTGGAAGTATTAAGACTCAAGTATTAAATGTGCCATATTTTCCTTTAAAGCCATCAAGCTGATGGTCACCAGTATATTACATGGCAGTAAATCCTCCATTTTAATTATGTATCATGGGAAGAACTTGTTCCATTAGTGTTATGAGAACACAAGATAGAAAACACACACACACAATTTCTGATCAATTCCCTTTATCTTGGGCATAACTGTATTTCTCTGCATCCTACCCCTGGCAGTCCCATTTTTCAACATCAAAGATTAAAGTGTTGTCACTTTCTTAATAGGAATTGTCTCCAAATGCTATTGTTCTGCTTGCCCTGTTCTTTTTTAGAAGTGAAAACAGAATTCTGGGTATTGTCACACGATAAATGGTATAGTCTCCTTTGAACTGAAGCCAATTCTTATTTTCTTCCAGGATGATTTTCTAATTTCCCAGTCTACAACTTTGGAATTCCCAGGCAATTTTTCTTCCAAGGACTAACTTGAGCTGGCCTAACTTTACCTAGCTTTCAGACCCAGACAAAACACTGCCATCTTTATCTGGATTAAAGTACTGTGACACATGTAGTTCTTTTTCAGTTCCTTTCCAAATAAAACCCAATATACAAGTTTGTGTTTTCATAGAGGTTTCACTCCTCTTTGGCCTTTTTTCACTTTTGCTTGATTTTTTTTTCCATTCAGAGGAACAAAGAAGGTCAGGGCTGGAATAAAAATGTTCAGAGAGGTAAAAGGAGAGTCAAACTTTGCACTTATTGTGGAATACTATGGCATATATTACACATATTGTCCTCCTCCTCCCATTTCTTTTTTCAGGAGAGGTAGTTCAGGATTTCTCATTTCTCAAGGAATACCTCTTGTGAACCAAAATTCTGCAAAGCCACTTTTTTGAAATAGGAGAATGTGTGTTTCTTGCCTTCAAAAAAACATGTTTTGTCAGCATGTATTTTGCAGAACATTGAGGTAAAAAAATTCTGCTAAGGGCATCAGTTTGAAGTTCTCTTTCTACTTCTTTGTAAAAGCAGGCATGTTATTCTAGTGCATGGAAGGATGGGAGGGTTGCTTTCTAGATATTTAACAAAATTGGTCCCAGACCCTCTTCACCACTCAACAACCTATTATTTACATACATTACTTGCTTTTTTTGTGAACGCACATTCAAAATTATCACATTTCATGAAGAGATTATTCCAAGAACACATTTAAATATTATTTTCAGTTATTTATATTTCACAAAAATCTATTCTTGAGATTCCTGAAATTGTGCCACCAAATTATCATTTTCTTTGGTACCCAATAAACTCTATGTCCCACCTGGTTTTATGTATTTAAAATTAGTTTGTACTTTAAAAAGCCATGTGGCTATTTTAAAGAAAATCTTTATTTTTTATTTGAGGCTAAGCAGGAGACATTGTTATAAAAGGAAAGTGTAGGAATTTTAAAGACAACCTTATCTATGCAAAGCCTACATCTATAGAAAAGGAGCTCATAGGTAACTAATATAATCAAATATTCAGTACATTAAGTAAATGGGGCCGTACATTTATCTTTCCAAAGTTGCAGGATCTATCTGTAAGACATAAGGGCCCAGAACATTGATTTACATTGGCCAGTTGTTAGATTCCACTTCAGCCACTTGTCTGAAATGGTATTGCTTGAGCAGAGGGTTGGACTAGACCAGGTCCCTTCCAACTCTGTTATTCTGTTATTACATGACTTTAAAATGAAGGACAAGCAGGAGTAGGATTCTACCAGTTCAGATTGGTTCTGTAGAACCAGTTGTTTCAAATTTGTGCAGTTCGGAGAACTGGCAAATCATGCCCCTGGCTGGCCTCACCCCCTCTGCCCATTCCTCCCCTCCCTGCCCAGTCAGTCCTTATCACTCATGTGTGTGACACCATGCAGATGCCCGACATTGCTGACTGCATTCTCCCCTGCCCAGTCACTTCTTAAGGTTTTTTTTTCCTCCTCATGATCAGCTGTTCCAACAATCAGATGTGTTGGGATCCCCCTCACCGTCTTACTGCTTCACCCAGGAGGCTTTTCTGAGGCCCAGGAGGCAAAAGGGGTCACACAGATGTTACTGCCTCTTCCATGCTGCATTTTTTTTGCCTTCCTGGGCCTCAGGGAAGCCTTTGGGGAGCAAAAAATCCCCCCCAGGAGGCTTCCCTGATGCCTGGGGGCCCCAAAACAGAGCATGGGGGGTGCTGAAACAGAAGAAGAAGCCATGCCCACCCAGCCACACCCACAGAATCAGTTGTTAAAAAATTTGAATCCCACCCCTGAGGACAAGGCAACTTGAGGTAAAGGTGCAAAGGTTCCATGTCCCAAAAATCTTTTCACCTTTGAAGTTATTCCTAGAGCACATAATATCTCATCAAAATCCCAGGACTCCTGGACTTCCAGTTTTGAGCTTCTTTGGCGACAGACCGAAACCTCGTCCCTCCGAGGCTTTGATCCGTGCTCGCCACTGGAGCGCCCCAAGCCAGCTGGTTTTGGGGCTAAGCCACCCCGTAGAGGTGGTGAAAAGGGGGGAGACTGCCTGCAGGGTTGAGGAGAGCCACATCTCTCCTACCCAGCTGGCCATTACTCCCTTTCCCGAAGGCGGTTGCAGCAGCAGTCAGAAATGGCTGCCACAAAAAAGAGCTTGACCGGGAAAGAATGTGCAGGAGGAAAATAAGAGAAAGTTTTGGTTGACCAGGTCAAACAGCAAAAGCAACAAATAAGGTACCCTGGAATTTATACTTAACAACATTGTTCCCAAAGAATATCTTGAAGCTGCGAAGGAGAAAGAGAAGGGAAAGGATTAGGTTTTTTCTTCCCTTCCTTATACTGACAGCTAAGAGACTTAAGCAAGAGAATTGGAAAAAAAAATCCACTTTGACATTAATAGGCATCTAAGCTGGAAATAAAAGTCAAAGGGATAATAAAGATTCTGGACATTGAAAATTTCTAAAAGCTGGAAAGGAGAAAAAAAGAATACAAGGCAGGATTTGAAAAATGGAGGAGACTACCTGGAATTAAGGAATGGAATTGTAATTAAAGGTAAAACTTTGATAAGATTCTTCAAAGATACGTTTGAAAGGAAACTTGGTAACAAAATAATAGAACCCCAGGAAGAGAAAGTGGAAAGAAATAAGTAGTGACAGCCTTGGACTATTGGATTATTTTGGTGATTTCTGGTTTTGACTAGACTGACTAAAATTAACTGGTGGTTGTTTAAAAGTTTTTAAAATGGTATCACTCTTTGAAAACTGAAAACGGAACTTAAAAAATGGAAGAAGATGTACA
This sequence comes from Laticauda laticaudata, assembly GCA_004320025.1. Lineage (NCBI taxonomy): Eukaryota > Metazoa > Chordata > Lepidosauria > Squamata > Elapidae > Laticauda > Laticauda laticaudata. Next base: position 41,701 of record BHFT01045766.1, on the reverse strand, counting down.
AGAAGGGAGAAGTTCTTTGGCTTCGTGCTTCAGTTCTTAGAAATGGAGATCTGGAACTATGAGAAGCAACAAGAAACACTTGCAGAACAAGAAGACTGGGACAAAGAGAAGCCATCTTTAAAGATCAAATAATTTTAAGTGGGGGAAAAAAAGAAAGGGGGTAAAGAGAGTGAAAGGTTTAAGACAAGAAAAAACAACCAAAGAGAAGAAGGACAATTTGAAAGATAAGTATATATTAGAAATCAACAGAAGAGGGGATTACAGATGAGAGAGTTAGAAGTAGAGAGACGAGGGGGCAAAAAGGGAGGAGAGAAGAAGAGGGGTAAGAAAGCAAGGAAAAAAGTTTTAAAAGACAAAACAAGAAATGAGAAACAGGGAAAAGATATAAGGATTGTAATCATAAGCTTTGTAGAGATAATGGGTGAAAATTTAATTGTAAAAGGGATTCTGTAATGGTACATAAGATAGCATTTTTATATTATAGGAGAAATAATTTTAGAAAATATGATGATGGATAAAATATTCATTGTAATGTAGTGGGATGTTTGTTAATAAATAAATGAATTAAAATGATTGAGAGAATTAAAAGGAAACATTTTAATTATTAGTAATGATTTATAAAAATATCAGTAAGTAAGAAATATGGGGAAAAAAGTTAATAATGGAAAGTTTATAAGTGTTCCCGAAGAAGTATGATATTCAATTGAAAAGAAATGTTAAAAGATGTTAAGATTTTAATGCATATTAATAATAGAATTGAATTGGAATGGAATGTGTGTTTTATTTACATATTTATATAATCTTTTCTTTTTGAGAATATAGTGTCTATTTTAAGAATGTACTAAGCAGAATCCGATTGAAGTTATGTATTATATTGAATGCTATAATCTCAAAGTATATATTGAAGTTCAATAAGAGTTTGAATGGATAAAATTAAAGGATAAAGGTGTCATACTCTAATTGGTAATTACAGGAAAAATTTGTTTTAATAAGAAAAGATAATATCAAACTGTAACAGGACAAAGTGTGTATTATAAGAATGTACCAAGCAGAATTTGATTGGAAGTTATGTATTATCTATTATATTGAATGTCATAACCTTAAGGTATATATCGAAATTTAAATAAGAGTTGAATGGATAAAATTTAAGATATAAAGGTGTCATATTCCAATTAGTAACTACAGGAGAGAATTTTGTTAATGAAATAAGATAATATGACATTGAAACAGGACAGACAAAAGTATAAATTTAATGATTTGAATTGAGATGAGATAATCAAAACAAAATTGAGAAAATTAAAAGAGGGGAAAAATTATGTAGAAAATATAAAATGGTAATAAAATATGGAATAGAATATAAAAATGAGCATGAAATTGAATTTTGTGTCTGTAGAAGAAGTGATAACCTGGGACCATGCTATTTTCAAAAAAGATGTTTTATTTGTATTTTGTTTTTTGTGAAAACCCAAATAAAATTTTCAAAAAAATAAATAAACCCAAGGACTCCTAAGAAAAAAAAATGCACAATAATATTTCTACTTGGCTCTAAACTGTGACAAGTCTTCAACTTCCATCAATGGTCCATGATTTCTGTATCCTGGAGTTCATCTCTTTATGCTGATTTTACTTCCTGCTGCTGGGGGATGGGGTATCCTTTGATGATGGGAGGAAATCTGACATGTAGGTATATGGAGGAACTGGCTTCTTTTTCCAACTGGCATTTCAGCAATCTAAAGGACAGATATTGAAGAGGGAGAGAGGAGCAAGAATGACAGCAAGGAGAAGAATAGCAGGACTTCAAAGGTGTTATTAAGCTTAGAAAATGTGGGCTGCTAATTCAGAGCAAGGGCATCAGCAATGCTGGGAAATAACACTGCTGTAAGAAAAAAAAATGAAATTACTGGGGAAATTTGTGGCAGATTTAGTTGCTGTTGACCTACCACCATTGCTGCCCACACAGATCCTGCCCAAATGCAAGTCGAATGAAATGTAATTAAGTAGCAGAAATGTATACAGTGCAGTAATTATGCAGCCAAAAAATATATTTGGAACATTAATTCATTCTCAGTTGATCCAGGTATCCATGTAGTTGAGGATCTCTCTCTCTCTCTCTCTCTCTCTCTCTCTCACACACACACACACACACACACACACACACACACTTCTCTGGGTATGCTCATTGTTTTCCATGACTGTCTACAGTTATGAATCTATTCCATACATAATGCAGACTTCTACAAAATCTGGCATCTTCTCTGTAAAAGAGAAAGATTCTCTGCAACAATTATTTATCACCACAATGAGTGGGATCAGGATGGAGGAGGTGGGATGACTACTGTTTCTTCTCTCCCCAGTTCTGACTGCACAAAGAACTTCTCGTTGTGTATTGTATATTTATCCACATACCGTGCTATGTCATTATCCAGGCTCTGCTTTGGTTTTGAGCAGAAAGAAAATATGTAACCTGGGAAGGCATCCCTTGACAGAACTGTTTCTGGAACTGTAAACTATTCAGCTTAATTTCAGACTTGGTGGTCTGTTTTGTGTGGTTGAGCTGTGGGTAGAACACATAGGACCACGGGAAGTCTCCTTGCATGCAAGTCTACCTCAGAGGACGATTCCCAGATGATTTATTTTAATCATAGTTTGTTGAACAAACCATACCAGCCTGATTCATAGAGGAAAAATAAATGCTCCTAGATCCCCTATATTCATACACAAAACTAAGTTCTTAAGACATTTCTTGTTTGTTTGTTTATATCCCATTTTTATTATTTAAAAATAACTCAAGGTGGCAGACAAATCCAACGCACCTTCCTCCTCCTATTTTCCACACAATTATGTGAAGTGAGTTGGGCTGAGACAGGGTCTGGCCCAATATAATACCTTTCCTATTTATTTTTCTTTAAAGTTTCTCTGAATTTAAAAAAAAAAAAAGACGGATAAGGGTGATATGAGTTAGCCATATGCAAGTTCACCTTATTGAGAAGGAACACTAAAATTCATATTGTTAAGTAAGGAATATAGCATAGTCAGTTAAAAAATAAATGTCATCAGGAAATCTTGTTCAACTTCCCAAACACTTTTGTCCCCCTGCAAAAGAAATTTCCATTTCCACCCTCTGTTTTTAGGTACTTTAATGTTTCCCCCCCCCAAAAAAAAATATTCACAAGATGTTCTCATTAACCCCTCTTCTATTGTAGATCTGTCCATCCAACAATAAACTCACTAACATATTTAATTTTCACTCAAAAATGTCAAAGTTCATTCATGATATATTTTCTTGAGACAATTTAAAAGTCAAGCATAGTGGTGGGTTTTTTTGGTGGGGGAGGAGTCAAAAGAAGAAGATGATGGTCATGATATCAAATTTGAAGCCCTGCCTTACTTATATGCATGTCAAGGTTGCGTGAGAGGAATTGTTTGTGCTCTCTGAGCTTGGTTTCTTTATTGCAAATGTTTCATTACCCAAACATCATGATATGTTATCTGATGATGTTACCTAGTTGAAACCCTGAGCTACAAATATTCTCCTTTAAGGTTGTATGTACATTCAGAAGGAAGAAGCTTCAGTCATGATGTTTGACCACCTCCTTGCTTCTTTTCATCTCTCCTGAAAACTGTTGCTCACAAGGGAGTTGTGAGATGCTGGTAAAATGGATGTGCCATAAAACCTAGGACTCCTACACACATGCTCCTTACTTCTCTCATATTTAAGATAATGCCGGAAATCTCATACATCTCTCACAAAAAATTTCACAGAAATATCCTCCATGGAGCCAAATATTTAAAAGAATTTCCTTTTTTTTTTTTTTCCCCTCACCCAATTTATTGGCAGAGAAATGCAACAAATAATTGCTCAGGTCAATGGTAAGAAAATATACTTTATAAAGCAGAAATGCAATAACAGATCAAGAGTAGCATTTTCCAACTTCAGTAACTTTCCAATGTCTGTAAGTATTGTGGAAATTAAAGTTCACACATATGGAAATTAACCAGGTTGGGAAACATTGACTTAGAATACACATTGAATGGTGACAGAGGGAAGCAAAACATTGTTGCCGCTATTTTCTTATTTTATAAAGTGGTACGGAAGTATATATTGGAGAACACAATGCAGGTCAATGGTACCATAATTGTGATGTTTAGACATTCTTTCTAGAAATGTTTAGGTCTCCTTTCTAGGAGATTCAGTTGGAAAGAGCTACACACAAAGCTTGCTAAGATCAGGCTTTCAGAAGTTATTTGCATTCCTGTATCCTAGTTCCTATTTATTTAGGAATAGATACATATCTATATCTAGATAGATAGACTGATAGATATAGATAGATATCGGTAGATAGATAGATAGATAGATAGATAGATAGATAGATAGATAGATAGATAGAGAATATAGATATAAATATAGACATACAGACAGATATAGATGATATAGATATTGATAGACAGAGGTAGATAGAGATAGATAGATAGATAGATAGATAGATAGATAGATAGATAGATAGATAGATAGATAGATAGATATCTCACATATACACAATTAGTAAGTCCAAAAAATAGATTCTGAAGATTCTCACCTCCGCTTTGCAATATGGTCTAGGTTTTTGCCCTCTGTAATATTTTTGGTGCTTCATCCCCTCCCCACCCCACTCTCGGCTGGTTGCCATCTGTCTACATGTCACAACAATGATTCCTTTTGAGAAATCTCACTTACCCTTAGCAATTCACCTCTTGCCACATCACTAAGAGCTAATTAATGGCCACATAGAAGCTGTTGAAAGGCACTTGCGTATTTAGGTGCTCCATGTGCCTCACATCAATTTAACAGGATCTTACCCCCCCCCCCANNNNCCCCCCCCCCCCCATGTATCATTTGCATGCCAGCAGAAGCAATGGTGAGGTACAGATGTTGCATGCATATGGGGCAGCGCACACGGTGTGCACCTTTGCCATCAGCCACATGGAACATAGACAGGGATAAGTGGGTTTTGGCATCATCTGTAGGGCTGTCAAATCACTGATAAGGTGGAAGGAAAAATCTTCACTTATGCCAATGTAGGATCTGGTGTGAAGAAGGTTTAATTTTACATTTCCATTCTTCAGTCTTCATAGGATATAAGATATGTAATCGGGTTACTGCTTACAACCATAGGATGCATACAGATCCAGAGCAGTGGTGGGATTCAAGTTTCTCAAACCACTTATGAGGAAGCCAAATTCATTTTACAACTGTGTTACTAACTTGCCAACTGCAGTGACTCAGCACCCATGGCAAGAAAGGTCAAACAATGGGCCCAAAATCATTTAATAAATGTTTTGCTTAGCAACATAAATTTTGGGCTCAATTATGTTCATAGGTTGAGAACTATCTGTATTGTAACAATGTACTATGCAGCCCCCTCTAATTTTTCTAATTCTCTAATTGCTCTTTCTAGGACATCTGAGGGAAGGTTTGATCTTGCATCTTTCTGTGATGTTCTGACAATCCCTAGAAATCTCCTCCATATTTGTATTCTCTCTCTAATATTCAATGTCATCTTGAAGTTGAGGGCCTCAGTTCTAATCATTTCCATGAATTAACATATTTGTATGTTATGCTTGGAGGGGAGGGAGATATAACTTGTAAAAACCACAGTGTTTTGTAGTACATTGTCTACTTGTGGATGACCTTCACCTTCTGAGGAATATCAGATGAAGGATCTTCTTCTTGGGGATGCTACAGGAATTAGAATATCTCAGGTGCTGGTGGTTAGTTTCATAAAAGGATAGGATTTCCATTAGCTTCAGGCGAGCTTAATGTATTCTTCTCGTAGTGAGACAGTTGGAATGAGTCTGGAGCCAAATAATACACTTTATAGACACAAATAATCGTAAATTCGGAATGTCACCTTTAGGCAGAGGCATTTTTATTATTGTTAGTGGAGCTGCTGAATAGGTTTGATGTTTTATTCTCCTGAGGACTAAATGTTCGAGAGTACACAGCCCTATCTTTATCAGCCTCACAAGAAGGGAGCCCAGCCAAACCTCCTATACCTCTCTATGATTGATAGCAGATGGCATGCTTTAAAATAAACCTATCCATTAGCAGTCCTCAGTGTTTTTACTCAAAGCATTTACAACTGTTTGAATTGGAAAACACACGCACACCCATACAACAACACACACACACACACACTTATTTCAGCTCATATCAGCTGTACAGGTGCAAATGTTTTGTTAACTGTTAAACAGCAGTGAAATAAAGCCATGTTTTATTTTATTTGGGTGAAGGGCTCATATTTCAAAGTAGCATTGAGGTGAGAGGTTGGTTGAGGGCACTCTGTTTCATTGCAGTAAGTTGAGATTTTGCTTTATAACAAGCCATAAGATATTCCTTTCCTAATAACCCCACAGGTCATATGGGATTTCTCCTATAGGAGTTGGACTCTAAGAAGGTAATTTAAATGGCAAATTACCAATCTCAGAAGGACATTTTCAGAGAGACAGATGGGCAAACAAAAAGAACATGTTCTACTCTCAGTCATATCAAGAGATTCCTGTTGCTGATGAACATTAAAACGGATCCATAAAAAAAAGTGGTTTGGGATAGCTTTGGATTTAACAGGTACATACCGTGTTTCTCCAACAATACGGCCTCCACCAATAGGAAGCCCCACCATGTTTTATTGGCATAAAATCAAATTTAAGCCCCTCCCCCAAATTAAGGCTCATATTAAACATGCAAAATAGGCGGGAGGAATGGCGGGGGGCTTGCATTTAGGAAGTACTTGCATGCCCAGATATGGGTGCTGCCTGCGTTGTGGGGGCACTTCATACCGGGAGACCTTCTCACCCATTGCTTTCCCTTCTCCGCTTGATGCCACGGGATTAGAGGAACGCCGCGTTGGTTGGCACGGCCATGTGTGCCAGTCAAGGCCTCTCCTTGCAACTGGAGCCCTGAGGAGACACTTAGCTTCAGGTGCTCCCGTCACCGCCTTTCCAAGGGAAAGCGCTCACCCGAGAGGATCTCTCCCTCTCCCTTTCTCTCTCTCCCCGCAAGGGTCAACATCTGTGGCTGCAGCTGAGGAGGAGGAGGCTGCAGCCGGTTCCTTCTGCTTGCTGAGAGGTGAGGAAGCCGCGGGCTTTGCAGAGCAAGTGAAGCGTGATGTGAGTCAGTAATGGTGTGGGGTGGCATTTTTTAGGGGGGCTGTACAGCCCTCCATGTGCTTGCCAGAGCGTAACCTGACTGGCATTATAGGTACCAGGATGAGATCCTCAGACCCCTTGCGAGACATATTGCTGGTGCGGTTGGCCTGGTTCTCCTAATGCACAACAATTGCTAGACCTCATGTGGTTGGAATATGTCAGCAGTTCCTGCAAGATGGAGGCATTTGATGCTATGGACTGGCCCGCCCGTTCCCCAGACCTGAATCCAATTGAGCACATCTGCGGACATCATGTCTCGCTCCATCCATCAACACCACATTGACCACAGATTTCAGAGTTGGGGGATGCTTTAGTCCAGGATTGCTCAGGAGACATCCGCCACCTCATCAGGAGCCATGTCCAGGTGTTGTAGGAGGTCATACAGGCACATGGAGGCCACACACACGACTGAGCCTCATTTTGACTTGTTTTAAGGACATTACATCAAAGTTGGATCAGCCTGTAGTGTTTTTTCCACTTTAATTTTGTACCATCGTACCTCCAATATCCAGACCTCCATGGGTTGCTAAATTTGATTTCCATTGATAATTTTTGTGTGATTTTGTTGTCAGCACATTCAGCTACGTAATGAACAAAGAATTTAACAAGAATATTTCATTCATTCAGATCTAGGATGTCTTATTTTTGTGTTCCCTTTATTTTTTGGGGCAGTGTATTTTTAAAACCCTTAATGCCATAATACTGGAATATAATAGTCAAACCCCTTGCTAAAATTGAACCTGATTATCTGTTGGATTTTTTTACCACTGGTTCTCTGGGCATGGATTGGTGGGTGGTGGTTTGGTGGATGTGGCAGGGGAAGGATACTGTAAAATCCCCATTCCCTCCCCATTCCTGGGGGAAGGTTACTGCAAATCCCATTCTTTTCCCACCCAATTAACCTGCTTTCCAGCTCCATTCTCCTGTGCAGGGCAACAAAAGAAGACCCAGTCAATCAGTTGGGACTTGGGAGGCAGAGAAGAGATGGGGGTGATGCCAGTCAGAGGTGATTTGACAAGGGCTACTGGAATTCTACTTTATCAAATTCAAAAATGGAATTCTACTTTATCACAGCATGGTATAATAACAGAACCTTGAAAGCTGGCAGTTATTCCACTTATTATACCAAAGAATATGAAGGTGGGGGAATCTTAAGCTTCTTTCTCACCCCCTCCTAACTATACTTGCATTTCTAATTCAAGGATTATCTTGATACTCCTTTATAGTACCCTTCTCTCATGGGACACAGGTCAGATGACAAGACTTTTAATGTATGCATGCATGTATGTATGTATGTATGTATTTATTTATTTATTAATTAGGAAAATGTATATGACTACCCAGCTCACTCACATGGACTCCAAATCCTTACAGAAATAAAACCCCAATACAAAACTCAATTAATCCCCATCCAACCACTCTTTGGTGGCAACAATCAATTAATCACTTGATGGGCTCCATATCACCCTGGGGGCCATATCATGTTTCAAGGGCTTTTAGAAAAAGTGTCAAATTGAGGGCCAATCTTATTACTATAGGGATGGTGTTCCACAAAGAGGAAACCACCATAAAGAAGGCACTTCTCAGTCCCACTAGATGGACCTCCTTAAGACAGAACATACATAATATAGCCAGTGTCCCTGCTCTGGTGGGTTGGGTAACTGTAAATGAGAAAAGACAGTTCTTCAAATAGTCTTGTCCCAGTCATGTACGGTTTTCTTTATGAAAGGTATCTATTCCAGAAGTGCATGGAGTACCAAAATTGTGAAAATTATGCAAATCAATTAAATAAGCTTTATTTCAATATTCTTTCAGTTCGCAGTGATTCTCTGTGGATACCTCTCTTTGATTTCATCTTTCTCCTTTATGGTTATCTCTTGGTTTTGGTTCTTGTTTGGATTTGGCTATTATTATTATTTTATTGTTATGGTGTTGTCTGTTTGATGTTGTGCTGTTCATGAACTCCAGAAAAATGAATAAAATAAAAGTAAAATAAAACATTAGTACTTGAGAAAGCTGCATTTGGTAGTGTATACAAATGGTTAAATAGACTCTCCACAATTTAACTAAATAGATTGTACAGTTTTTCAAGTCAAAACCATGTAGATGACAGGAACTCCTAAGAAATAAAAGTTCCTTCATTTAAAGGAGAGAGGTTAAGAATTTAGACACTTCTGACACAGTAAATAAGAAACATAACAAAAGTGTGTATGGAATATTTCACCTCATTAATGGTGATCTTGTCCAGTGAAAAGATAAAAGGCAAAGACAAGTTTAATAAGAAACTGGGACATTTTCAAATCTAAATCAACAGAGGAATGTTTGTGTGTGTGCTTGCACATATGTGTGTATGTTTGTGTGATTTTATACCCATGCAGTTTGACAATACAGCAAAAGAAATTTAGCACACATACATGAGGCCACGATAATTATGACAGGGTGGTGATTATATGGAAATGGACAGAAATACAAGATCAAACCTTCTTCATAATTGGCATAATGCAAAGATGACCCAATCCTCTTCACTCTGTGCATTTCTCAACAAATCAAAGCAGCTTCATTAAACTCTTTTTTCCCCTATGTCTGCCTCTGTCTTTGGATGTTTTGCTATTATTGCAGTTCAGTTGTTTACAGGCAGGATTCCATTCATTCTTTGCTTGCTACTTTGGTTAGTTGCAGAACATCTTTGGTGACTTGTCTCTACTACATAAACATGCTTTTTGACAATGACAAGTACTTTTAAACAGACCTGGACAACCTGTCCCCTGTTGAATCATCATTTCAGAGGTATTTCCTTACCTACACAGAGAAACTGAAGGACAAGAGATGGGCCAAAAAGCAGTGGGATCCCAAGACAAGCAGATTCCCTAGTTAAATAAAGTGATAATTGAACTATTGACCTCAGATCAAACATACTGCTACAGTCTGCCCTGACACCACCTGAGTCTTCTGATGCACTCTTGAAGAACCCTTACCCAAGAACTCCACCAGCATTTAACCCATAGTAATAGTGGACTCCCCAAGGCAACAACAGTTCTAGTCCAAGCCATAATTTGACAAGGGTTACATTAATGACAAAAAAGGTTCTTGCTGCTGCTTAGCAGGTTTATGTATCCAATAAAACAACCGCCACCCAGGACCTCCTCCAATAGAAGAGATGCTAGCATGCTGGCATGCAAGAAAAATGAAGCCATGAGAAACAACTGGACACATTTCAATCAAGCAGTCAAATCCAAAGACTCAACCCTATTCTGGCATACCAACATTGGCAATTGGTTCACTTCCCACACTGGAGAGCTTATTTAGCTGTAACAGGACTGTACTGTAACTGTACAGACTGCTATATTTTATACTAGCCAAACTTTCTAGAATTCAGGGGTGTAAAGCTGGAAGCTCACAGGCCAGATGTGTCACATGCAGGCCATGCCCACCCCATCTCCGCGAATGGAAAAAAATGTCATGAAATGTAACATGATGGCAACATGACATGGTGAGTTTGGCACCTGTATTCTAAATCATCCTCAGGGACAAACCCAAGCAAAGGAAATTACAGAAATCCAAAAGTTATTCTCCCAGTGATACCACCTCATCATTGCTCTAACCACCTTGAAAATCATTAAAGTGTGTTTAGAAAGTTGCCTGCAATACATATGGTGATATCATAGAATAGAATACATTGCTGCAACAATCTTAGGTTTATTTTTAATTTGAACTTCATGAGGAATAGCTAGAATTACTTCTTTTAATTCCATCAGGGCATCTTTCAGTTTTAGAATTAACTTTGGTAAGAAAGATGGCATGATTTGTTTTGATATAAATAAAAGGCCAACAGCTTGGGTATGCACCACTCTGTACTGCTAGTGTCCAGCTTGATGGGCTTTTCATTTCAGCTGCTATTTTATCAGGGAAAGGTTAAAGTAATGTAACATGTTCTTTTGAAATGGAAACTCATTACAGATTATTTACAGTGGTAACTGGAAACAAATATTGGCAGCAATCATACAAAGAGATACCACAAATGTTGAAGTTCAATTTATACATTCTTACAGGCTTCTCCAATTCTTTAAATGGGATGGTCAATGCTGATTTATTGTCCAATCTAAAGAATTATTGTCCAATGTAAAGAAAAGAGGAACCACGTTAAGAAAGTTTCCATTATCAGAATACTTTAAATATCCATCTGGTTAGGTCACAGGTCCTACCTTAGAAGCCCAGTGAAATCAAGCTACTTTATATTTATGATAAGATACAAAATAGCATTATGCTTTTGGCATTTTACACTTCCAATTGCTATTTCCATTGCCTTCCAAATGTTCCAGGGTAGCACTTTGTGTAGCAAACACAGTTTTGGCTGGGTTATAATCCTGGATGGATTTGTAACAACTCACAGCAATTATGGGTAATGGCAAAAAGGGAAGCACATAAATCAAGGCCGGTTAAGTTCCTGAAGTCAGTAAAAAGGCACTCTCCGAGTCATAAAGAGAGCTGGACGGATGCTGTTCATAGGTAAATTAGTCATACAATCTGGAATTTATCTAGATGCTAGATGTAGTGCTTTAGATGAGAGTTATCTGCGATCCTTACCTGTGAAGCAAGGAGCTCAGTCTAACATGTTATCATCTCAAAATAATCCTGATGCCTAGGCCTGTTCATCAGTTCATCAGTTCTCCCAGGATGGATTCAGAGAGAGGAATGATATTTGTTGAAGTCATTGACCACACAATCTGAAGCATTCAGTTTTTATCTATTTTATTTTATTCTAGAGGGTTCTCAATCATGCAATGAATGAATCAGGTGTGATTGCAAACATGCTGGCTTAGAATTCTGGGAGTTGAGGTCCCAACCCATCTGAAGGTAGTCAGATAAGACAGAACTGCATTATCTATTAGGCTGAATAAGTATTAAGCCTTTGAAACTCCCATGATCTTGCCAAACCTGCCGAACTGTTTTGGATTCCTCCAAATCTATGGAATTATGGAATCGGACCAGTGGTGGGATTCAAATTTTTTTACCACCAGTTCTGTGGGCATGGCTTGGTGGGCGTGGCAGGGGAAGGATACCATAAAATCTCCAGCCAGAGGTGGTATTTGCCGATTCACCAAACTGCTCAAAATTTCTGCTACCGGTTCTCCAGAACTGGTCAGAAGCTGCTGAATACCACCTCTGAATAGGACCTACTTTATATATTCTATACAGTGCAAATCATTTTCTATAGTTCTTTCCTGGAACTTAGAGTTATGGGGATACTGAGATGAAGACGGTTCATTTAGGCTGACCTGGAAATAGAACTATCTCCCAAGTTTTTTTAAAAAAATTGTGATTTGCTTTTCATGGGGGAGAGCCCCAATTACAACTCAAAAGCTTGTATCTTTTCCTCGTCTCACTTTTTTTTTAAAAGGACTTTCTTGTTACAGAATTGGATTGACAGGTACAACATAAACAGAAACAATCTATTAAGGATGGAACATTGGGAGAAATAACCTCCTTTTGTTCTTAGAGAAGCTTTGGAAGTTTCCTGATGGATCAGCATCCTTGGAGTTAAACATTCCCATATGTACATGGAGATTTTAAAACATAAGCCTTGAAGAAAGATAAGGAGAAAACTGTAAAACACAACCTTAAATATTTTGAAGGACAACTTCCTGAACTATGTGGCAGTTGGCAAGGCATTCAGGGGGGAAAAAAGAAGTATTTGGTGAAGCCAAGCAAGTGTTATATACTTCTCTGACAAGCGTGTTTATTTCTCAGCTTTGATTTGCTTTTTGTTGTTGATTGCTAATACTTCCATATCTATCAGTGATGGGTTCTCCTGTGGTTTCTTTTATATTGGTTGACATGTGTTTTGGATCAGTTATCCAGAATGTGGGAGTTTGGCCATCAAGAAATGCTGTCAAAAGGATTTGTTCTGCAAGGGCAAAAACTGAAATTAAAAAATAGACTTTTGTTCACATGAGGATTCTTTCTTTTGAGAGGGTCCTATAAACAGGAACCTGAAGCCAGCAGAGGGTGGAATACGGAACTACAAAAACAGAGAGGTGCAGTAATCAGACAACAATACTGTGACAAGTGTTGTGGGACTATGACAGCAGAACAATCCAGCACTTGGAATTTGAATAATGGACATGCTATTGATTGAAGCTGGGAGAGAAGACAGTAAAACCAACAGACCAAAATCTGAAGTCCAGGCTTAACTTTTCATCACTGGTTGGACACACAAGAGTATTCAGATGGAAGTTGAACAATTACAGAAGGAAGTTGAACAATTGCCTCTCCAGACTGAGCTGGCAGTTATTCCTCTGTAGTTTAGATCAACCAAATATAAATGGAGCACATCACTCCTGAAACATAGTATCCCAGAACCTACATAATCAATTAGAGGCAGAAACATGAAATTCCTCACAGATGAAATAATTTATTCTTTCTGTTTCATGGTATCTGCAGGATTGACAGATTGGTTTCTTCTACTCTTTTTCTTACATTTTTAAAATAGGAGTGATAGGAGATCACAATGAAACTCAAATAAACAGTTAACATATCCTTCAATTCTTAAATATACAAACCTATTTAGAGCTGTGTACTATTGCTTAAGAGATAAACTGTGTTACATATCTGTGCATGATAGCCTGTGTTCATCAAGCACATTGTGATCTGTTCTGATTGATATCTATTTTGTTTTGGGTTTTCAATCTATTTTACTTTGAAATCAAGTCAGGTTTAGTAAGTTCTTAATTTCCCAAGTTAAAACTGCTTACTCAGAAATTATTACCCACAACAACATAATATTTATATGAGCTTAATTTCTGGCAACTTCATATAAGTATTCGTGTACATTTTAGCAAAAAGTGCAGAATCAGGATTTTTAAATTTGGATTAACATTTCTCCGTGTTGAATGCCATTTTGCTAGTTTCTGACCACTCTTGTCAAGATGTCCCCAAATCTTGATAGCATCCTTTAGTATTTTTGCTATCCCTCTGTCCTTGCATTGTCTGTGAGTTTTCTAATCTTGTTATCCAAAACATTTGTATCTTGAACAGTGCAAGGCCTTGGACAAAGTCTTATGACTCACATTCCAACTGGAATGGACACCCTCTGTATTTGTCAGAGTTGGTTTACATTATCAAGGTATGTTTGATACCTAACAATTGTTTCCTTTTTAAATATTCATTTTGATGGTATGGTATTTACAGGATGTGTCCTACATCATATACCTTGAAACAATAAAGAGTCCTAATATTGATGGAACTGGGAGTAGTAGAATACATTATTAAAGTTTGATAAAGAACAAACAGGAGTGCATGGATGTAATCAAAACAAGAATACTGTACAAGGCTATAAAGGTATGAAAAGGTTCAGTGAATATTATGAGTGTAAACTATAATATAAGAATATTTTCTATTCTTTTTATCTTATGTTAATTACTTTGTCTTATTTTTATTACTCCTTTTATGCAGTTTTCATAGCATTGTTTATTCCAAAAAAGTAGGCAGGACCTGCCTACCTGCTCCCTCCCTCCTTCTCTTCCTCCCTCCTTCTCTCCCTCCTTTCTCTCCCTCTTTTCTCTCTCTCTTTTACTTCCTTCCTTCCTTTCTGAAACAAAAGGGGGTGGGAAACACATGAGGAACATATCTTGATACATGTGAACCCTATGATGAAAAAAATATTTACTTTTAATTGGTCAGTAAAATGTCCAGCTTGTAATGAGGAATGTTCTCAGCCCTTCCACATTTTTCAAATTCACCCATTTTCCCCCTAGCTATACAATGTCAGTTTTGAGGGTGGGAGGGAGCATGCTTTGCCTGTTCATAATGATTTCTTGGACACAGACATTGACTAAAACTGATGGGCTCCATGGAAGGCTTGTTTGAAACTGGGAAGGAGACAATCTTTGCAATCCTGTCTCCCTACATCCCATTACATCGTTCGACCAATCTGATCTGGTTGGTTAAGAAATCTGGAACTATAAAATGAGATGGGATCGGGAGTTGCAAAACAAGGTAAGAAACTTTGTGCTGGCCCTAGCATCGAGAATAAACTTTGGACAGGGAGTACTCTGAATTGAACTTCATGATTTGTAAATATAAATTTCCAAAATAAATTAAACAAAACATAATATTATATTACATCTAGTGGCTGGGCTCCAAAATTCTAGTTACTCTACAGCAGTAAAATTAAAATTTGGCTATTTTTAGTGGTTGCCCACATTTTTTGCAATCCAAAGCTGGTTTCTCTGGACTGATGTACTGTACTAAACCATGGTTTATTTTGATCATAGCTTATAATTATTAAAGTATATCATTGTATGTATGCATCATGCTAATAAAAAATCAGTCAAGCTAGATTATGGTTTAGTGCCATGTGTAAATTCAACCAATAACTGTACACTTCATAATTTTAAGAACTCGATCTCCCTTCTAAATCTTCCTCCATCCTTGGCAAGATAAAATAAATAAATGTTTTGTCTTTCATTCTTGGAGAACTGCCCTGATTAAAATATCAATAAGAATGAGTTGATATTGTGAATGTTCTCCAACTAAGAAGTGAAGCAAGCAAAGTCTTATGAGAAAGTAAAGACTTGGACCAGTCATCACTGCTGGAATGTGGAAACTATGAAGCCATCTCTTTTATTGCTAGGGGCGGAAAGCACATTCAGCAAGTGGGAAGTACAAGCTGGTATGTATGACAGGCAGTAGTTCTCAAAGCGACAAACTGTGGGCGTCACCTCAACCTCAAGAGCAACTTGTCTAAACCTTTTTCATCCCCTTGAGAGGGGTGTAGCCAGCTCAAAGGGGGGAGGGAATGAGACATGGAAAGGAGAGCAGATGTGTTTAATTACAATCCTACGTATCAGAGTTGGCATTTCATGAGTGGCTCTCCATTAGTGCCCCTTTCTTCTGGGTTTGTTTACTTTTGGAGGAATAATTGTTGAAAGATTCACCCCTACCGCTAGAGGAATTCAGAGCCCACATTCTCAATATGGAATATGCCGAAAATCAGTTGGACTATTCCTGAGGGAGTAGTAGGACACACACGGAATATTTGAAAACAAATCCTCTCCATCTTTCCCCATGTTATTCTCAGCAGCATCAGAATTATGTTTCTTTAAGATGGCTTGATCTTTGCAGAAAGCCATGCAAAATGCCAGGCTGACCCTGACTCCTGGATTTCAAGGAGATCTTCACCAAATTTATTTTTATCTTTTGTCTTTCATTCCAGTGCTGGTTATGCAAACACAAGGAACAAAGAGCAAGGAGCAGTTTCTAATTTTAAAACCCAAAGTGAAATCTATATTTAGAATATTTTTTTCCAGTTCCTATATTTGTTTGCATTTTTTTAAAACAGAAGTCTTATTTATAGAAATGGAATTCAAATAAGAATTAACAATTTTTTTCTCCGTTTACCTTTCATTATTATTATGGTTTGTTGTGGTAATTATTATTACTAGAAGCAATAGCACTTAGACTTGTGCTTTTACAGCCCTCTTTAAGCAGTTTTTACAGAGTCAGCCTATTCCCCCCAACAATGTGGGTCCTCATTTTACTGACCTTGGAGCTTGGTAAGATTCGAACTGCCAAATTACAGGCAGCTGGCAGTCAGCAGAAGTAGCCTGCAGTACTGCATTCTAACCAATGGGTGGCTCTTTTACTTTTTTAATTATTTATTTATTCAATTTATAAGACTGCCTAACTCAAACAAGTGACTCTAGGTGGTGAATAATCATAAAATCAATTAAAACCAAATGATAACAACAATACAATAGAAAGTTAAATATATATGCCAGAAGATAAAATTATTTATATTTTATTTATTTAGATTTCATATTCCTTAACTGCCCATTTCCCTCAGATTATAATCTATAGATGTTAACATAACCAATAAATGGAGCCCTTAACATACTTGGGACTCCAGGCCCAGGCACACAAAACTTTAAATCTTATGAGAGATCAACAGGATCGGGGCCATCCTCATTTCTGATGAGATATTGTTCCACAGTGCAAGTGCTATGGATGAAAAACATACTCTAAGGTCTCCACCAGTTGACATTCCTTGGTTGGCAGAACCTGGAATATGATCATTCTGCCAGGTGGGAGAAAACAACTGGGAGAAAATGGTGCCTCTGCTAATCCCATAAATCGCTTTAAATGTGACAACCAACACCTACCCAGATACATACAACTGCTCTTCAATGACAGCCCCACATAGGGTTGCAGTAATACAATTGGGAGGTCACAAAGGCATAAATAACAGCGAACAGAGCTTCCTGGTCCAGGAATGGGCACAACAGGCATACAACTCAAAGGTATGCAAAGATCCTCTTATTCAAGACTATGACTTGCTCTTGCATCAGGAGTTCAAACGTTAATGAAAAAAAATGAATTTTTTTTGCCTGCAAAACATGTTGAAACACAATAACATGTTTTCAGGTGTTGCGTGTGTGAAGAAATAACTTCACAGTTAATATTATCTCTTCGCATTTTCAAAGAGGCACAAGGAAAGAACATCAGTTTTAGAAGAGAAGTGTTTTTAGCAGAAAGATCTATATATCCAGTGGATGAATAGGACAAGAGGTCTTAACCAATCATTATAACCTTTTCAGGACTTCTCTAGAGAGCAATGAAAATCAGGGAACTATGATAATTTCTAGAGTCATTTGAATACTTGCTTCCAAAGCCACATTTGCTGGGTCTTATTCCTAGAAAGTGTACAATTTATTGATATTGTAAGGTAGTACAGGTAGTTCTCAACTTACAACAGTTCATTTAGTGACCTTTCAAAGTTACAACCTGGAAAAGTAACTTATGACCATTTATTGCACTTATCAGATTGTGATATTTTGTGATTTTTTTTTCTAGTTCTTTTTTTTTTCAACTCTGGCATCTCCTGCTACAGCGATATCAATAAATTGTACCCTTCAGTTTTCACAACTGTGATATCTGGCGTGTTGTCTTCCAAATGATGATCCGTCTGTATTCGAAAGTCCCACAAGGTCTTCACTTTCTCATTTTTCGACAACTTTTTCCATTGTATGTCCCCACGACTGTTCGGATACAGATAAGTCATATTATTTATTTGTTTATTTGTTTATTTATTTATTTATTTATTTATTTATTTATTTATTTATTTATTCATTCATTCATTCATTCATTCATTCATTCATTTGATTTATTTGATTTGCCAATCACTTACAAAATAATAGGTATAAGTATAAACATGAGTAAGAATACAGAAAATAGGTACAAATAAATTGGGACAATAGGACAGGGACAGGAGGCACGATAATGCACTTATGCATGCCCCTTACAGACCTCTTAAATGGATAGTTTGAGGTTAAAGGAGTGGGGGTTTGAGGATGTAACAACAGAGTCAAGTAGTGTATTTTTTTCAAAATGACCAGTAGATTAGTTTAGCAACTCGATGATTATACAGATATCCTTTATTAGTATAAGGAGATGGGTGGGTTCATTCTGGCAATATTCAAGTTTCCTTAAAAAAACCAAGGATTTTCTTTTCTAGGTTGATCAATTGAGCCCAACGTTTCAATTACTAATCAATGCAATTAAGTCCCTTTGCCCTTTGCTTTTTCTTGCCACAGTTGTTAAGTGATAAAGGGAACCAGTGAGCGCATGGCGACCAATGAACACCGGCAATGCAGCAAAACAAAATGGCCGGAAACAACACCTCACCCGCACCATTCGATCCTGCAACCGAAGACTGGGAATCTTACATAGACCGATTCCTTATGTTCCTTGAAGGGAGCGACCTCCATAATATATCTGCACACAAGAAGAGAGCTGTCTTCCTCACACATTGTGGGCCCGTGGTATTCAAGATGGTTAGCGGCACCCACTGACATGAAAATGATGGCCTGGCTGGACCTGGAAAGAATATTGAGGGCTTACTACATACCAACCATCTCCTGCCTCATCAAAAGACATGAATTTTATCGGCGTGACCAAAAAGAGGGCAAGAGCATCGGTGATTTCATTGCAACTCTGAGGGACATTGCTGGGGTGTGTGAATTCCTAAATATGGATGAAGCCATGAGAGACCAAGTGGTCCTGGGGCTGAGGGATCTTACACTACAAGGTCGATTATTAACAAAACCAAAATAACGCTCCAAGAAGCAATAGAAGAAGCTACCGCAGCAGAAGCAATGCAGAAATCAGCAACTGCCATGCGGAAAATGAACAAAGTGCCACTGGAAAACTCACAAAACACCACCACAACCCACCAAGTTGCATTACTGAAATAAATGAACTTTTGCATGATATTCTAATTTTTTGAGTTTCACCTGTACATTGTATTATATTATTATTATGCATCATATGTGTCATATATCATCATGTATCATTTCCTTAAAGGTCCCTTTTCAGCCTTATGGGTTGTCTATGTCTACCTCAATCTCATGTCACCTACCAGAGGCCTGGGAATTTGAGGGTTCTGCCCAGGATCATAGCTCTTCCTAGTACTGGACTCCTCTGCACAGAGACTTCTGATGTTATTCCTGGGATTTGTAGGAGCCACTCTCCCAGCTTAGGAATCACAGCTTCAAGTGGGATCACCACTGAGACCACTTTGGCCATGACTTTCCATATCTTCTCCAGTTCCTTCTACAGACACTGGTGCTTTTCATATTCCTTCTTGCTGATGTTGCTGTCACTTAATATAGTTACATCATCACCACCAGGTGTTATGTGTTAATATACTTAGCTGCAATTGGTCGGTCCATGGTGGCAGGAAATTTGAAGAGCCATCACTGACCACAGCCGCGGCAGCCCTTTTTATAGTTGGGCTGCTTGCCTGTTTCTGTTGTCTTGATTCCAGCAGCTCCCTGTTTGTTTCTCTCTCTCTTGGGTGGGGGTGTTCCATCTTTGTCTTGGGCCGTAGTTTTTTCTTGCTCGGCATGCCCTAGTGATATGTCCCCACCATTCACAATGTTTGCAGATTGTATTTAGGAAATGGCACTCAGAACGTGGATGGTTCCCCTCGCAACCAGCACAACAAAATTCCTTCCTTTTTCTGTTCCGGTCTCTTCTGCCCTACTCCAAACAAAGTTGGTTTACCCCTTCTTCATCGTCACCTTCTGATGGGGACTCGATGTCCTTGTGGTGGGTTGTTTGTTGTTCAGGAGTGGCTTGACAAGAGGAATATGACATTTGAAGCCCATGTCCAGGATCCATCTCTGTCTGGTGGCTCTTCATGCACTGACTCCAGCCTCAGTCCACTCCTTGTGAAAGTCCCCAACACTTTTGAATGGCCTTTTCCTGACAATCCTCTCCAGGCTGCTGCTTGTGCACCTTTTTCTTCCACACTTTCCCCTTCCCCATAACTTTCTATCAGTGTGCTTTGATACAGCACTTTGGGAACATCCAACTTTTGCAATTACCTTTTGAGGCTTTCCCTCCTTATGGAGGATGTCAGTGATGGTTTTCTGCATAACTGTCAGGTCAGCAGTCTNAACCCTTTGCAGGTGTTATGGCTTAATTAGCTGATTAGTGGGACACTTTGAGCCTAGACTATTGACTCTTCTCATCAATATTCTAATTTTCTGAGATTGTGGATTTGGGGTTTTCATGAGCTGTGAGCCATAATAATCTCAATTATGACACATCACGGCTTGAACTATCTTGCTTCGCATGTGGTGAGTCTATCTCACATATTAGGTTCACCTTTTAAGTTGCATTCCTGAAATAAATGAACTTTTGCACGATATTCTAATTTTTTCAGTTTCACCTGTATTTTGAAATCATTTTCTTCCAAAGTGGGAAAATATGCCGGCTGTCGTCAGCATACAACCATTTATTTAGTGACCAATGTTATAACAGCACAGAAAAAAAATGTGGCTTTCTCACCCTTATAACCATTGCAGCAACCCCACAGTCACGTGATCAAAATTGGCAATTGGCTTGTATTGTGACGATTATAGCGTCCCAGTGATTGGCATTCACAACCTTCTCAGCCAACTTCTGACATGCAAAATCAATGATGAAGCCGGATCTGTGTGTTTTGCTTAACCACACAGACCATTAATTAAAAAATTAAAAAACATGGCAAAAAAAAGGTCATAGAATTGGGTGTGAATCACTTAACAACAGAAATTCAAAGTCCCAGTTGTGTCCCGTAAGTCAAGGACTACCTACAAGGCATATGGGGTTGTGAACTACCCAGAGTCACTTAGATGAGATGGGTGGCATAGAAATAGAATTAATTAAATTAAACTTCAGTCAGAGGTGATTGGGTTTTGCCTCCATCGCTGGGGTGAAGAGCTATGGCCCTGTTATGACTTGTGGACTTCAACTCCCAGAATTCCTGAGCCAGCCATAATTATTAAGTGTGATAATTAAAAAGCCAAATTATTATTGGGAATTAAAGAGGAGTTAACTAAATGATGTATAAGCTAAAGGGGTGGTATACTCAAATTGGTAATTGTAGGGGAATTTTTTTCCTTTTTGAATTGTTTGAATTGGGATGAAATTTTTGAAATGATGAAATAAAAATATGCAATGAAATTGCAAACCTGACAGATAAAAGTATAAAGTATAATGAATATGAATTCTCATGAAGATATGAGAATTATTTAAAGTAAACAGAAATAGGTTAAGAAATGAATAGAAAATATATCAAATAAGTTTGAGAAAAGTACTTGAGAAAATTTATAGAAAATATGTAATGTAATGTAATGATAGGATATAAAATCAAATGTGAAAGATGAACATGTAACCAAGGCCATGTTTATATGGAAATGTGAAAGCCTGGAATCATGCTGTTCACTAAAATAGATGTTTTTGAAATGTGAAAAAAATAAAAAAAAACTTTTTACAAAAAAAAAAAGTCCACAAGTCATAACTGGGCCATAGTTCCCCTCACTTCTGACCTAAGGAGGCTGGGAATTGAGTCAGATGGAGAATCCCTTGTCCAGTGGAGAGAAAGGATAAGAGTGCATTGCAGAGAGTGATAATAACTCCATCCCTTGGGTTGTGTTTGCACCACTCAAATTAGCCTCTCCATCTTGTCTGGATTCAGCTTTGATTTATTATTCTGTCTGCAGCCCAGAGTTGACTAGGTTAGGCATCTTCACTGCAGCTTTGAAAAGATGTCCCCCCCTCCCTTCTGCAGATGGTAACAATGCACTTTAGAAAAGAATACAGCTCAACTTTCACATTGGTGAGTATATTTTAGAACCAGCATTACGGCATGGGTTTTCAGTGGCACGTTGGTCTCTTAGCCTCAATGTTGCAACAGTGAACTGCAGACCAGACTCGGGGTGTAATTCAGCAAAACGTGGTTAGATTCAATCGGGATACTCTTATAGAATTCTTTATTGGCCAAGTGTGATTGGACACACAAGGAATTTGTCTTGGTGCATATGCTCTCTGTGTACCCAAGAAAAAATAAATACATTAATCAAGAATCCTAAGATACAACAGGTTACCATGAGCAATCAAATCACACATAGGTTACTAACACGCAATCAAAACTTACTAGGAAAACAAATATAGCAATATTAATTATAAAGATACAAGCAACATGGTTATAGTCATCAGTGGGAAGAGATAGGTAATAGGAAGGATGAGAAGAATAATGGTAATACAGTCTTACTAAGTAATTTGACAGTGTTGTGGGAGTTAGTTGTTTAGCAGAGTGATGGCATTCGGGAAAAAAAATGTCCTTATGTCTAGTTGTTCTGATGTTCAGTGCCCTGTAATGTCGTTTTGAGGGTATATTATATATATTTTTATTATAATTATAATTTTGAAGGTAAATTATAATTTGATACGACTCCTTATTATAATCCTGAATAATAATTTGTTTTTGTTATTTTTTTTTAAAAAGTCAGTTTTTATGCCAAGTCATCTACCACTGATGAAGCAGCATAAGAACATGCTAAAGTATTTTCAGAGTGATAAAAGACCTCAAATCCCAGTTTGATATTAATACTTTATAACATGATGTGATCTTTAAAATAAATCACACCATGAGTGTTTGGGAATTAACCTTGTCCGCTCAGTAAAATTATATTTCCTAAGTTTAAGACTGATTTTCTTTTTCTTTACATTGCTGGTATTTTTTTTTCCAGGACACACTATATTCCAAAATCAAACAAATGCATTCACTATCTTGGCTATTAAGTAAGATGCTTAATTTCTTGGTTGTCTCTTGATTTTGTCTATTACTGAAAAATTTAATTTCTTTCTTTTTGAAGAACAAAATTGCAATTGTTGGGATTTTTTCCCACCATGAAGTACTTTATTCTTGAAACCAAAGACAATTATTTCAGCAACTTCTTTGAGCTTATATTTTCTTTTTCAATTTGGATTCTTTTTCTATTTGCATATTTGCTTACAAGGATTGCTAGATTCCAGCATTGGGTTTATATTAATGAAATGCATTTTTTCATGCTATTTTGATTTCGTCTAATTTTCCCCTCCCCTATGAATTAATATTCTTGTTAATTAAAAGGAATTACATTAGAGTGTGAGCAAACCATGCAGAATGAAAATTTTATGTAAATATTTAAATGGTTCTAAATTGGGGGGACAGCTTGCCTTTACAATGTTTTAAGAACTTAAGTAGCAAAAACTGCTAAAAAAAAGAAAAAGAAGGCCAGGTTAGAAGCAGTTAAAGGGTATGCTAGAAAAGCAATCTTAAATAAGTTGGTGGAAATGATCTAAATGTAATTTAAGAGTCCATTTTTGGAGTGGATCCAAGCAATAAGAACTTTTGAACAGAAACAATGCATCAGGACGAGACAGAAAAATACGTAGTAAATTTAAAGCTCTCAGAATGGATGGCTTTAAAGTTTAACATTGACTTTAATGATACTTAATAATGTTTCTTTTAATGATGGCATTTGTATTTACACTGATCTCACACAAAAGTCTTCTCCCCCCCCATCATTCAGAATGGATATGATTTCCAATCTCTTTTGCCTCTGAAATGAATAGAAAATAAGTCACTTAGAAAGGACATCAAAAAAGTTATACAGGTGGTTTTTGACTTAAAACGGTTCATTTAGTGACCACTTGAAGTTACAACGGCATTGAAAAAAGGACTTGTGACCGTTTTTCACACTTAGGACTGATCGTTTGCAGCATGCCCATGATCACATGATCAAAATTCAGACGTTTGGCAACTGACTTGTATTTATGACAATTGCAGTGTCCCAGGGTTGTATGATCCCACTTTTGCGACCTTCTGATAAACAGTGGGGGAGCCAGATTCACTTCACAACTGGGGATTACTCACTTAAACAACGGCAGTGTTTCACTTAATGACTGTGCCAAGAAAGGTCTTAAAATGGGACACAACTTACTTTACCCATGTCTCACTTAGCAACAGAAATTTTGGCTTCAGACATTGTGGGTTGTAAGTCGAGGACTACCTGTAGTAAATTTCCAGAGCATGATTGCTAACCTCATTTGCCACACTTTATTCAGGGGCACCAAGTCATTTAGCCAAGAACATTGAAAAATCAAGAACTGTCTTCCACCGCAGCTCGGGGAGGATTTGTTTTAACTGCCAGTTGTGGAAACAGTAGCTCAGAGG
Organism: Laticauda laticaudata; assembly: GCA_004320025.1. NCBI lineage: Eukaryota > Metazoa > Chordata > Lepidosauria > Squamata > Elapidae > Laticauda > Laticauda laticaudata. The sequence continues at coordinate 16,971 of BHFT01045766.1, read as the reverse complement.
ATTGTAAAAGCTGTAAATCTGGTGAGCCAAATTAGTTACATTTTTCTATTTTACATGCTCCACAAAATTTCCTCTTTCTATATTCCTCTTTCTCTCTCACACACACACACACAAATGATCATTCCGCTTGTGCCTGACAATTATTCCTGAATATTATCCTGTTTTACGGCATAGAGTTGAAGGGACCTTGGAGGTCTTCTAGTCCAACCCCCTGCTATATTCAGATGGCTGTCCAGTCTCTTCTTAAAAGCCTCCAGTGTTGAAGCACCCACAATTTCTGAAGGCAAACCATCCCACTGATTAATTGTCCTCACAGTCAGGAAATTTATCCTTAGTTCTAGGTTGCTTCTCTCCTTGATTACTTTCCACCCATTGCTTCTTGTCCTACCCTCAGGTGCTTTGGAGAATAGCCAGGAGTGGGATGCTACCGGTTCTGCACGGCTCTGAAGAGCAGCAGACACCGAATCTGTTCGGTGTTTGCTGCTTTTTGGCCCACCCGCCTGCCCAGGCTCTTGTTATATTTCCTATTTTTTCAACCTCAGCTGCTTTGTGTGGTACAACTGAGGTTGAAAAAGTAGGGAAAAGAGGCTTTTCAAATGCTGCGCACCCATGCGCAGCGCTTTTCAGCTTGTCCAGGCAGAACAGCTGATTTTTTTTTTACACAGGCGTGCAAAATGTAGTCACCGAACCGGTAGTAACACTGGTTGAATCCCACCCCTGAGAATAGCTTGACTCCCTTCTCTCAGCAGCCCCTCTGATATTGGAAAACTGTTTCCATGTCTCCCCTAGTTCTTCTTTTCATTAAACTAGATATTGCATTCATTCTTCATATATGTAAGCCTTCAGTCCTCTAATCATCTTTGTTGCTCTTCTCTGCACTCTTTCTAGAGTATCCACATCTTTTTTATAATATGGTGACCAAAACTGGATGCAGTATTCCAGGTGTGACATTCATTATTAAGGCTTTATAATTTTGTTTTTTATAGCTTTATAATTTTGTATGGATAAAGTTAAAGCAAAAGAGAAAAACTGGAGAAAAGCACCAATATTTTTTTTAATTTGACAACTTTTTGTTTCTTGGCAAGAGCTATTCATAATCTAGGGGATTGTTTTGTTTTTTTTTTGAGCCACGAAGAATATCTTCTGATTTTGAATAAATAATCATCAAATTCCATCACAGCTTTTTTTTTTCAATTTAAGTTTAGTGACACATGCAGCAAAAGCAGCAAAGCATTTTCTTATACAAGGTTCCTGTGCATGCAGTAGTTCTGTTTCTTTTTTAATGCAAGAGAAAGGAGTACAACAGCAGTCTTACTGAAAACTGTTGACCCACTCTGAAAAATGTTGCATTGAGAATAATCTGCTATTAAGCATCACTTGGATTGGGTGGAGAGAGAAAGGAAAGGAAAGGAAAGGAAAGGAAAGGAAGGAAGGAAGGAAGGAAGGAAGGAAGGAAGGAAGGAAGGAAGGAAGGAAGGAAGGAAGGAAGGAAGAAATTGTTCCAGGCTCCTTTCATTTTTAATTTATGTGTCCATTCAAAAGGGGTACCATAGTTTTATGTTATTTTAGAAAGGATATGTGTATCCTGGGGAAAGTGTTAATTGCTGCCATTTTAGCAGCAGTTGAAAGTATGGGACTCAGATCAACTGAATGAAAAGGTAAAAAAGAAAATGTACTGATTCAGGTTTTTGGCAACTGGGCACATTTGATTGCAGAATAGATCTGCACTGCAGCGCCCGTTACTTCTTGCTTCAGCGTTCGGGTTAAGCGGGCAAGGGAATCCCTTCTGTCTTCAGCCCATGTTGATCCAGATAGTGTGGCATGGTTTGCCCAAAGGTATGGCAGTCCCTCCCCACCCTAACCTCTTATGGACAGACTTCCCACCTGGCTGGCTAGCTAGCCCTGGCTAATTTTGAAAAAGCTAACCCGGAAATGAAGTTTGAAAGAAGGCAATGGGCAATTATTTTCATATTGTTTCTAAAAAAGAAAAGTTTATGGGCAGGCCCAAGTGGTCTTCAGAAATCAAGCTTATCTCAAGAGAGTTTTTGTCTCCTCCTCTTCCTCCTCCTCCTCCAATCTGTATCCAGATGATCTACAAGGTCCCTTCAAACTCTGTTAATCTGTAAATCTCCATCTCCCTTCCTTCTCCTTCTCCTTCTCCTTCTCAAAGATCCATTTCATCCTGGGCACCGTTTTTTTGAACTATGACCATCTGGCAGACGGTACAGAATAATAAAAAAAGGACAGATAGGCTGAAAAGCAGCTTCTATCCCAGGCCAGTAGCTCTTTTGAATTCTGCTGTATAGTGCAGTGTTGGTGTGGTGTCGGGGGTTTCCAGTTCAATGTGTGAAGGGTGAAGAATGTGTGTTTGTGTTTATTTTCATGGTCATGGTCATGATGTGCACTGAAGATGGTGTTTGATTTTATTGTACAGGGTGCAATGACAATAAAGTAAACTAACTCTGTCTCCATCTCTCTTCCTTTCCTTCCCCTTTTCCTTTCTTCACCTCCTCCTCCTCCATCATTTCCATTTCCATCTCCCTTCCTTTTCCTTCTCTTTCTCTCTTTTTCTTCCTCCCCCTCCTCTCTCTCCTTCTCTCCTCCTCCTCCTCTTCTTTATTATTTATTTATTAAACAAATGAAGTCTAAGTGTTTAAACCTTCAAAAATATATGTCACATTCTAATATCCATTGTGCAAGGTATGATTTTTTTTTCTGGTCAAGTGCATGTTGGCCATGAACAAATAATTAGAACTATGATAAATTGCAGCCCTGTGAATTCAATAGAAAAGGAGAGAAAAAGCGACAAAATAACGAATTCAGGGTGATATGATAAAGTGTTCTTGGGAGCCTCTAATTCAAATTAGCAGATGGAATTCTGTTTTGCTTTTATTTTAGAGGTTGGCATTATCTAGTCCAGTGTAAAAAGTGTACCTGATGCTTGTCTGATACTGTTTTAGGAAAATCTTTGCAGGGTTGTTGTCTGTTCTTCCAATTCACCTTTTGTCCTTGTCCTCTGAATCTGCATTTCCTTTTTTTCTCTTTTGCTTCTGTATTGTCATTTTCTAATAATCCATTTTTAATTTCTCGTCTGCTTTTGGTGGTCCCCTAGCATAATGTGTAAACATATTGGTAGTGCCTACATTAAATGTTTTGGAGAAAATAAAGTGCTATAATAAAAACTCACTGTGGAAAATTGCAGTGACGTATCTGGTCTCCCACTTTAACATTTAGCAAAGGAAAATTATTAACAGGAGGCCACCCTACTGGCTATATTCAAACGATATGCTTAAATGAATCGTTTAAAAACTAGAAACTTCTTCTATCACAATGTGCTGCATAGAATTGCATCTTCTTTTTTTTTCCTAGCATTTTCATGCATATGCAAGATCTTTTTTTTCCTCCTAATTGTGAGTTTTATTGTTGTTGTTGTATAATTTATTCAGCAAATTTACCATTCAATATATTGTACAAATCTAGAAAATTCAGTAACTAGGTTAGGCATGTTATGTTTACAGGACTGGATAAATCATATTTTTATTTCTATCATCTTATAAGATTTGGACGTGGTTTGTACTACAGGTAGTCCTTGACCAACAACAATTCATTTAATGACAGTTTGAAGTTATAATGGCATTGAAAAAAATGACTTATGACTATTTAAGACCATTTAGAACAGTTAGAACAGCTAACCCAGTGGAACAACTTGCCTCCAGAAGTTGTGAATTCTCCAACACTGAAAGTTTTAAAGAAGCGATTGCACAACCATTTGTCTGAGCAGGGGGTGGACTAGAAGACCTCCAAGGTCCCTTCTAACTCTGTAATTCTATATTCTGTTCTTCCAACTCTGCTATTCTATATTATTTGTCCTTCCAACTCTTCTATTCTGTTCTGTTCTGTTCTGTTCTATCTATTCTTTACACTTATGGCTGTTGCAGCATCCCTATGGTCACATGATCAAAATTTCAGACACTTGGCAACTGGTCCATGTTTATGACGGTTGCAGTGTCCCGGGGTTATGTGATCCTTTTTTGCAACCTTTTGACAAGCAAAGTCAATGAGGAAGCCAGATTCAGTTAACATCTGGGTTAGTAACTTATTGATTGCAGTGATTCACTTAGCAACTGTGGCAAGAAGGTAAAATGGGGCAATATTCAAATGTCTCACTTAGCAACATAAATTTTGGGCTCCATTGTGGTCATAAGTTGAGGACTACCTGTATTATTTGTGTAATTAATTCATTTGTACAACATCTGGGTCCCAGTGACTCAAAATGGGGGACTGCTAAGAAATTGCAGGTTTCTGGATTAAACAAGGATATTGGAACAGAGATGAGGGGAATTTCATCTCTGGCAGTGGGAGAGTTTTCTGAAAAGAAAATTGTGTGACGTAAATGTCAAGAATCAAACTGAAGTCATGGGTACCTTTTTTTAAAAAAAAAAACCTTTTGGAATGGAGAGAGATATGGATGTTTAGCATACGATTCACACAATAGGCATTTCTGTGCAAATAACATTCCAATGTAAGCATTTCTGAATAGATTTCTGCCGCATGCAAGAAGATGTACAGAAATGCAATGTTGCATATGCATTTTATGTGTGCCATTTCCCATAAAGTATACCTGTGCATAGCAATAACTAGACAACCCGGGAGCTATTGGCTCATCATTTCCTTATCTAAACAGAGAAACAGAATAACAGTTGGAAGCAGTGGTGAGATTCAAAAAAATTTTCTATTGGTTCTATGGGTGCAGCTTGGTGGGTGTGGCTGTGGAAGGATACTGTAAAATCTCCAGTCAGAGATGGGATTTGCTAGTTCTCTGAACAACTTAAAATTTCTGCTACCAGTTCTCCAGAACTGGTCAGAACCTGCTGAATACCATCTCTGGTTGGAAGGGACTTTGGAAGTCATCTAGTCTAACCCCCTGCTTAGGCAGGAAAACCTACACCACTTCAGAAAAATGGTTATCCAATATCTTCCAGTTATGGTTATCCAAAAGCTTCCAGTGTTGGAGCATTCACACCTTCTGGAGGCAAGTTGTTCCACTGATTAATGGTTCTAACTGTCAGGAAATTTCTCCTTAGTTCTAGGTTGCTTCTCTCCTTGATTAGTTTCCACCCGTTGCTTCTTGTCTTGTCCTTTAGGTGCTTTGGAGAATAGATGGACCCTCTCTTCTTTGTGGCAGCCCTGAGATATTGGAAGACTATTATTATGTCACCCCTAGTCCTTCTTTTCATCAGACTAAACATACCCAGTTCCAGCAATCGTTTTATGTTTTAGCCTCCAATCCCCTCAACATCTCTGCGGCTCTTCTCTGCACTTTGCACAACAGAATGATCCAGGGCAAAAGCAAGGAGGGCAAAAGCAAGGAGGGCAAAAGCAAGTTCCATTTGGCTGGACCACAGCTGACCAATGTGAGACTGATCTGCCGAGCCAATGGCGGTCTCAGGACTGGTTTCCTGAAGTTCTCTTCAGCAGCGGTGCAGCAGCATTGAAGCGACCACAAATTTGCCAAATTTTGATCCCCAGGAAGTGATGGGTTCAAAATTTTGAATGCATATAAGTTAGCCCATTTGACTATGGAGGTTCTCTGCCATCCAGGTTATGGTTGTCCCAAAGGTGCTTTTTCAAAAGGCAACTGGGTTTTTCCCCAAAGACATTTTGCTTTTCCTCCAAGAAGCTTCTTCAGTTCTGACTCCACCATTCAATCAGAACTGAAGAAGGTTCTTAGATGAGAAGCAACACTTCCTCAAGGAGAAACAAAATCCAGTTGCCTTTTGAAAAAGCACCTTTGGATTAGCCATTTGCGGTACCTTGATTCAAAAATGGTTGTCCTCAATGTCCTGTTTTTGTCCAATTAAGTTATAGAACGTGAATTTTAGTAGTGTGTAAATTCCAAAACATCAGGAGAATCATTCGAACACCATTGGCACTGACAAATTCACCATGAGTCAATTGCAAAAGGCAGTTTTACTTGGACAACCTTACATCCTGCAACAATAGCTTTCATGTTATCAAACAGCTATCTGAGGTCCTTACAAAGTGTTCATTAGATGGACAGTAATGCCAAATCCATAAACATCTGGCTGGTTGTATGACCAAGCATGATAATATTAACTGTCAGGGAGCTTCATAGTATGTGAAAGTCAAAGGAAAAATTAAATTCTAATCTTAAATTTAAAAAATTTAAAAATTAAATTCTTAGTTGAAGAACTCCAAAATACTGATGTTCGTATTAAAATGTAAATCCAACCAATTGCTCTCCGTCCTTAATTATAAATCATTATCTACTATGGCAGCTTCTGCAAGGCATAAACGGAGGGACCCATAAGTCTTTTAGCAACTAGACTGATTCCAATAGACAGATGTGTTGTTATTGTAATATCTGACTTCAGTTCATAACCTGCTTGTTTGAAATTCTTGTGATTTGTTCTGACAAGCATTGGAAGAAATAGGATGACAATGGGAAGTTGGGTGTATCGAATCAGGCCATCGATCCATTAATGTTTGAGCATTATATTTTTTAAAGATTATTTTGATAGAAAATTAGGACTTTTAAAATACAGCATTAAGCCAGCAACAAAAAAATGGGTAGTTAATTTTATTCAGTCATGTTATCACAATATAGGAAATGTGGATGCTTAAGTCTTTAAGATTTGGTACAAAGAAAACAAGAGAATTTCTGATAGTTTACTTCATGTATCATTTTAGTTGTTTTTATACAAAATTGCTATAAAAACTTCCACGGTTGTTTTTTCTTTTTCCTGAGAGTAAGACACAAGGCAAGTTTATGGAAAGATACCCGAAAAACTTGTGGAATTTCTGGAGACGACAGGTAGATTTCCATTGAATGGCTTTCTATATTTTTGCCACCTTCTTCATGTATTTTTTTGGTGGTCCCTCATTGGATTCTGTTTAGCTCTCAAGCCCAAAAGAGGATTGATTGTCCAGGGGCGTCTCTTGATAAATGAAGCAGAAATGAAAGAATGGAGTTCAAATGAAAGAACAAATTTCTACTTGTGCGACACCGGCCAATTACAGATAGCCTTCAACTTAAAGTTTGTAAAAATTGAGCCTGGAATTATGGTCGTAAATTGTGCCAGTTGTTAAAATGGGTTACCATGTCCCATTTTATAACCATTTTTTTGGTAGTGGTTGTTGAGTGAATGCAACAGTCGTAAAGCAAATACATAAATAAATAAAATAAATAAATACAGAAAACAAACAAAAAAATAAATACTTTCAAGAAGAGATTGGACTGTCATTTGTCAGAAATGGTGTAGGGTCTCCTGCTTGGGCAAGGGGTTGGATTAGATGACCTACAAGGTCCCTTCCAACTCTGTTAATTTAAATCTAAATACTGTGACTGTTCACTGAATCCACTATTCGCAATGGGCATTTTTATTAGCAACTGAAAATAAATGCCTTTATGGCAAAATGTTGGAAATTGCCATAAATTCTGACCAATGGCTAAGGGCCCAAAATGTGATCATGTGACCAGGTAAGGGAAGGGGCAGCTGTTGGAACAAATCGTGGTCGTAAGTAATCATGGGAAAGTCTCCTGTAATTTTGCCAGTTGCAAGTCAAGGATCTGTAATTGTCAGTATTTCTCCTTTAAATAATCCTGCCATGTCATATAGCTCATGTTTTTCTTCCACCTTTCCCAAATACACAAACAGGTGGTCTTCAGCTTACGACTCACAATTGAGCCCAACATTTTAGTTGCTAAGCAAGACAGCTATTAAGTGAGTTTTGCCCCATTTTATAACCTTACTTGCCGCAATTGTTAAGTTGGCAACATGGTTGTTAAATGAATCCGGCTTCCCCATTGAATTTGTTTCTTGGAAAGTTGCAAAAGGTGAATGACTTTATGACGAGGGACATTGTAACTGTCATAAATGTGAGGACGCAAATTTTGATAACACGACCCTGGTGAATGCTGCAAGGGTCGTAAGTGTGAAAAATGGCCGTACATCACTTTTTTTTCCCCAGTGCTGTCATAACTTTGGACTAGTCACTAAACAAATGGTTGCAAGTTCAAGGACCACCTGTAGTTTCCTCAAGGAAAAATTCAGAGGCGGTACAATTGGACCTCGATAAACTTTATAAATTCAAATCTACCCATTCTGACTTTATAAAGGCTTGAATGTCCCTTCATTTTTTCAGGTAGGAGGGAAAATGGGGGATGCAGAAAACTGGCACTTTATGGCATATGTGATCTCTCTGGGTCTGGATACATAGCTTCTCTGCAAATATATAGATACAGGTATCTGTCCAAAAAAGCTTGGAAAATTTGCAAAGCAGGTGGATTATCATGCAGGGAGTGCTGTCTCGTACTTGCATAAGTCAGCAGGATGCGGTCTAGCCACGTGTGCAATCCCGTTTTGCTCACTTATGCACAATACAATAGCTGCTTTTTTTCTTTTTGTCCCGTGTCGCTCTGAAAGCCAAGCTAATGGAATAATGCAGTGTCTCTCTTTCTCTGTGTATAGACTACGCAATCCGATTGGCACTCTGGACACAGATGCCGCTCGATCCATATCTTATTTTTATCTGGCCTTAGATCTAAGCATTTTTGTTTGTTTGTTCCCTTCCAGCACCAAGTACGTTTCTGCAAACCCTTCTTAGCCAAATCCACCCCTTTTACTTTCCCAATTTTGTACGCTTGCACTTCAATAATCAAATTGTTTGAGAAGGCGGTACCTTGCTTAGACTATTTTTTCCCCCTTTTGCATCAAGACAGATGCAAAGAATATATTAAGCAGTCCTGCTTTTTTCCCTGCTACCCGTCACCTCCTTGCCAGTTTGTCCTTGAGGTGCTTTTTTCAAAAGGCAACTGGACTTCCTAGGTTTTTCCTTGAAGATGTTTCAGTTCTCATTCAAGAAGCTTCCTCAGTTCTCACTGAAGACTGCCAGTCAGAACTGAAGAAGCTTCTTGGATGAGAAGTGAAACATCTTCAAGTAAAAACCAAGAACATCCAGTTGCCTTTTGAAAAAAGCACCTTTGGGACAACCATGACCTGAATGACTGAGAATCTCCATAGATTCCTTGCCATCTTCTTCCATTAGTGGACAGATAATTTCCTTGACTTTTTTCTTATTTCTTATATGTTGAAAGAAACTACTACTACTGCTTCTTTTCTTCTCCTTCTCCTTCCCCTTCCTCTTCCTGTTATTGTTATTGTTATTATTGGTATCTATTGCAAGCCTTACTACATTCTGAGCCTTAGCTTTCCTGACTTCATTGTTGCAAACTGGGATATTTGCTGGTATTCTCTTTTAATTATATGTCCCTCTTTCGCTTCTTTTATGCTTGTCCTTTTTTTCTCTAACTATGTCACAAAGTTCTTTATAAGCATGCTGGTTTATGTGTGTCTGCCTGTATGCATGTGAATTCTGTTTAGGCAGGGGAAAAAATGGATTAACTAGCATTATGAGTTGGGGAAGGTGATAACATTTGCTCATATTTTTACATTTTTTTGTGGGGCAGTGGAAGAAGAGGAAATGCATGCAGTATATATCTTATAAGAATGCAATGCCAAGGCATCTGATATATCCTGAACAGATGTATGGTGTGAATGTGTGTGTGTGTGTGTGTGTTGGGGGCAGGGGGTTAAATAACTCTGGTGTTGGAGACGTGAGTTGCTCTGTATGCCCACATAAGGCCAGTATGTGGCTGAATGCTTCACCCTATCTAGAAAAGCCCATAGAGACCCTTAGCCAAGCCAAAAGGACTGTAGAACAGTTGATATAAATAGTCTTCATTCTCAGCTGCCCTGAAACTGTATTTGGAAGCTATCTGGGCAATCAAGAGGCACAAGGCCACCTCTTGATAGCCGAGTGTAGAAGTGCAATGTGATCAGTTCGCAAACAGCTGTAGGGACCAGGGTTACTGCTGGAAAGACCGTAGATAGGCACATCCACAGCAGGCATTTCAGGGGCCGAGGAATTCAGAGAGCTAACAGTGACCGAGGATAAAGTTCATTTCCAAAAGAACAGGACACCAGAGACTAATTATGAATGTCACACGATCTCCTTTGGAGCCTGTGAATGACTAGCTGTTCTTTTTTTAACTATGGTTGAAGCCAGAAGTTAGTGGTATAAACCCTTTTCAGAAGAGTTCAAAAGGAAGGAAGGAAAGGAAGGAAGGGTAAAAAAGAAAGAAACAAAGAAAGAGGAAATAGGAGAGAGAAGAGGAAGAAAGGAAGGAAGGAAGGAAGGAGGGAAGAAGGAAGGGAGAGAAAGAAGAAGGAAGAAAAGGAAGGAGGGGGAAGGAAAGGAAGGAAAGGAAGGAAAGAAGAGAGAAGAGGAAGAAAAGAAGAAGAAGGAAGAGAGAGAAGAAGGAAGGAGAAAGAGAGAAAAAGAAAGTGAGAAAAAGAAAGGGAAAGGGAAAAAAAGGAAGGAAGGAAGGAAGAAAAATGTAGGTATGTGGGGAGGGAGGAGGGAACTCATGGCAAAAATGTAAAATTGCAGCTTCCTAATCTTTTATGACAGGGTTATCTGCTTTTGTGTCACAACAATTATGGTAGCATATTATGAGAATCTGTTAAGATTATGCTTGCCAATTCTCCATTCAGAAAGGGCATCACTATTCTCAGACAAAAAAATAAAAGGAAGAAAAAAAGTTGTTCCCTTCATATTCTGGGAATATTACCCCCTGCCCCCACAACCCCCATTTAAAAAATAAACCCTACTGTCTAAAATGATGAAAACAAAATTGTTGGAATCTGACCTAGCAAGATTCTTCTGATATTCTAATCCTATTTATCTGCCCTTTAAAAAAATATTCTTTTGTACTCTTTCTATGCTTTGGGTCCAGCCCTACTTTTTAGGACTATTTTACAAAAAACGATGAAATTGATTATTGTATTCTTATTTCATGCTTCAGACATCAAAATGCCTGAAACCTTCATTTATTATTTTGGGGTGGGACTTAGAAGTCCTTCATTTAAAGACATAAATCTAATTGTCATGAGCTCTGTTGACTGCCACAGCTGTCTTTTTTATTATTTTATAAAGCATTGGACTGATTTTGGAGCAATATAGAAAATAGACAATAGTTCATCCATTTTCCTCTACTGTGTGGGTGTTTTTAAGCCTTTTTGAGATGTAGTATTCATTATAGTAGATATAATCGCTCCAAACCATCTGAATTCACTTTTTAAAAAGCCAGATTAAGTTGGCTTTTTAGGAGTACCTCAGTGAATCAATTTTGAGATTGTTGTTATAAACTGGTATCGATATGAGATCTGGTCTGGATGCACTTTTAAAACTAAAACTTTCTCTTGAAGTATGTCATCGGGATTTACTCTCTCCCTTCTGCTGTTCCACATCTATTTAAAGCTGCTGAGAGGTCAGCTGGTAGTTTGGAGTGTGAAACCATCAACATGCTTATTTATTTATTAGATTTTTGCCAGGAGGCTGCCTGACTCCAAAAAGACTCTAAACAACTTACAACATTTAAAATATACACTTTTAAAAATATTATTGCCCACTTAACAACAATAGCATACACAAGAAATAGACACAGGCACAAAAATAAAAATCCTGTAATGCAGTGTTTCTCAACCTTGGCAGCTTTCAGGTGTGGGGATGTCAACTCCTAGAATTCCCCAGCTAGCATGCTGGAATTCTGGGAATTGAAGTCCATGCATTGAAAGCTGCCAAGACTGAGAAACACTGCTAACATGGGTAAAATGCCAGGCCTTAAAGGGACTTCTGGACACCTGAAGAGAGACAAAGCTATTCCAGAGTACAGAGTCATAGCTGTGACAGAGTGAGCACTAAATTTACTCAAAGTTATATTGCCACCTCAACTTTAGCTTGATAGATAGATAGATAGATAGATAGATAGATAGATAGATAGATAGATAGATAGATAGAGTAGATAGATAGACAGTACAGAGACTATTGAAAAATAGATGGTGGATGGATAGATGTCAGTATAGATAGATAAATATATAGATATAGACAATAGAATGATAGACAATAGATAGATAGACAGATAGACAATAGAAAGATACACGATGGATGGATTGATGGACAGACAGACAGACTGATAGACAAACTGATAGATATAAATAGATGGATAGATCTATCGAACTGTTGTCAATGGTCTGCCATGAAATGAGTAGTCCTCAACTTAAAACTGTCCATTTAGTGACCAAAGTTACAACAGCACTGAAAAAAAAGGGACTTATGACTAGTTCTCATACTTAAACGGCCGTGGCAGCGTCGCCATGATCACCTAATCAAAATCCAGGCACTAGGCAACTGTCATATATTTATGAAGGTTGCGCTGTTTTGAAGTCAGATGGCCATTTGTGGCCTTCTGACAAGCCAAGTCAATAGGGGTAGCCAGATTCACTTTAACAGTTACAGGATTCACTTAACAACCATAGCGATTCATTTAACAATGTGGCAGAAAAGTTTGTAAAATGGGGTAGGACTCACAACTGCTTGTTTAACAACAGAAACATTAGGCTCAGTCATGGTTGTGAGAAGTACTTGGAAGTTGAGGAGGTCTAGATCAGCAGTCTCCAACCTTGGCAACTTTAAGACTTGTGGACTTCAACTCCCAGAATTCCTCAGCCAACAAAGCTGACTGAGGAATTCTGGGAGTTGAAGTCCACAAGTCTTAAAGTTGCCAAGGTTGGAGATCCATGGTCTAGATTAGGGATCCCCAACCTCTGGTCCGTGGACCGAGACTAGGGCCACAGCACACTAGTAACCGGGCCACACAAACCAGCGAAGCCCCAGGATGCAGGCAGCACATGAAACCACACCAAACCTCTGGTCCATGGAAAGACCTGTCTCCACAGAACTGATCCCTGGCGCCCAAAAGGTTGGGAGGGCCACTGGTTCAGATGGATGAATCAGGCCAGAGTGAGACCCAGGAAACATTCTTTGTTTTTTTCAGTTACCTCACAGCTCAGTGTCAAAAAGTTTCCCCTGAAGGGAGCACATCATGATCTGGAGAACCTCCAAGACTCACCCAAGATCCTAAATAATGCATTGTTCCTGGTTCTGTCTTCAAAGCCTGTTTGGCTTTCTGGGTTGAGGCTAGGGGGCAGAAGTTTTAGGATTGATGGAATAATGAATATTCTATATTCAATAGAATATTTAAAAAAAGAGAGATAGTAGAGGACTAGACCAGCTCTGTGGTATTTTATGCAAAACTTTCTCAACTGGGGCCCTGGAGAATACTGGGGTTCCAAGATAAGTCACTAGAGGTTCTATGAGAAATCATTATTTTGGAGGGGAAAAAACAGAATATAGAAAAATAGTGTTGGAAGGGACTTTAGTTCAACCTCCTGCCCATGGCAGAAAATCTTACACCGTTCTGGATTTACTTTGGGCTTGATGGGATGAATACATACAATAAAATAAAAATAAAATAACAGAATAATAGATGAGAATAAGAAAATTGGAAGGGACTCCAGAGATCTTCCAGTCCAGCCTACCATCCAAGCAGGAGACTGACTATGTATACCATTCCAGACAAATGGTTATCCAATCTTTTCTTAAAAACCTCCCACAACTTCTGAAAGGAAAAAAGTTCCACTGATTAATTGTTCCCATTGTCAGGAAATTTCTCCTTAGTTCTAGGTTGCTTCTCTCCTTGGTTACTTTCCATAAACATAGTTCACCGAACAACACTTATATTTTATGCACTGCACAGTGCTAGCTGTAGATAGAATAAATTTTATGCAAGGATTTTCTAAAACCTGAACATTCTTATCCATGGTTCCTTCAAGGTAAAAATGTTGAGAAAGACTGTTTTATTCTATGAGGCATAAGAGGCATAAGCTGTGAAGACCCTTTGCTGGTCAATTTAGATAATAACAGGTTAGTTACTATAATGGGTTTATACCAAAGTCAGCTTTCTCTGTTTCTACTAGAGCTCAAACATATGATTCTAATTGCAGATCTCTGAAATAATATCTGAAACCCAGATGATCTCAGTTTGATGCCTAAGTTTAAGTCACAATGTTTGGGATGCTTTGACGTGTGTTACGTGCGTTCTTATTTAAACTTGGGTGTCTGTGTCTAAACATCAGCTGTCCAGCATCAGCTGTTCTCATAATGCGCATCAGAGTTCCATGAAACCTAGTAAGAAAAAAAAAACTGATATAAGAAAGCATTCATGGGCTTTGCATGGTGTGATAATTTTGTACAAGAACATGGGAAGAAGGAACCAATCCTGGGTGCCCTTCAAATTTGCACAATACATCCTTTTAGGATGTAGAACAGGGGTCCCCAAACTTGGCAACTTTAAGACTTATGGACTTCAACTCCCAGAATTCTCCAGCCAGCAAAGCTGGAGCAAATTCTTGGAGTTGAAGTCCACAAGTTTTAAAGTTGCCAAGTTTGGAGACCCCTGGTGAAGAAAGTTGTATTCAGATTATTGGGCAAAGGATGATCTTAATCTGGCAGGAACTTAATCTCAAGCAGCTGGAACACTGTCCAGGGAGGGAAGAAGAATTTGAAATAAAAAGGGAAGGAAACATCTGAAGTCTAAGAATTATACAAACATGATTTTTGCAGTTTGGAGAATTTCCTTTTTTTTTTTTGCTGCTGTTGTTCTTGGATCTACTAACCCTGTCCTATTCCATTTCATCTCCTTTGCTAATGNATGATTTTTGCAGTTTGGAGAATTTCCTTTTTTTTTTTTGCTGCTGTTGTTCTTGGATCTACTAACCCTGTCCTATTCCATTTCATCTCCTTTGCTAATGTATATATCCTCTCTTCATAGGCGTTCTGAGTCTTTTAGACTCCGCAGGGGGAGGGGGGGGAAGGATGGCTCAGTGGTTAAAGATCCTGAGTTAGTCAGCTGGAAAGCTGATAGCCCAAAGTTCGGGACTCGAGTGCTGTGTGATGGGATGAGCTCCCATTACTTGCTCCAGCTCCTGCCAACTGGGCATTCAAAAGCATGCAAATGCAAGTAGATAAATAGGTACCACTTTGGTGGGAAGGTAACAGAATTCCATGTGCTTGGCATATAGTCATGCTGGCCACACAACCAGAGAAGCATCTTGGGACAGTGCTGGCTCCCTCGGCTAAGAAATGGATTTGAGTATTGCCCAATAGTGTCAGACATGACTGGAGACGGAAAACCTTTAGACCCCATGCGCTGAAGTGTTTGGAGGTGGGAATCCTCTTCCTCTTACATAACAAGTTGGAGTTTTCAACTTTGGAGGGTTTAAAGCCCTACAGTCAGTGTTTCTCAATTCTAGCAATTTTTAAGAACTGTGGATTTCATTCAACTCCCAGAATTCCTCAGCCAGTCATGCTGGACCGGGGAATTCTGGGAGTTGAAATCCACAGATCTTAAAATTGCTCAGGCTGAGAAGCATGGTCTTAAGTGATAAATGAATTTGCACAACCCTTCCATGAATAAAATGAATGATTTGATTAGGATTGGGCAAGAAATAGATATGCTGTTTTGTTTTTTGTTTTTTTGTGTTTTAATCTATAGAACATGAATAGAACATTGCAACTTTACAAAATCAAACCATCTTTGTTGAAAACAGGCACTAGCAATTAAAGCTGTATTTCATGGGAAACATGGGTTTTGGTTGAATTTGCATCTTTCCCAAAATCTAAGTTTGGCTTTGAGGCTAACTTGCTGGTTTTTCATTTCACATTTATCTAGGATTGATTGTTGTTCAATATAGCAGCAACCAGAGACAATCTTGATTTTTGCCATTGTCTTGTGCAAGCAGAATGTGATTCTGAATCGTCTAGACTGAATTTATTATTTAAAAACTGAGTCACAGCACTAAAAACAGCTATAATATTCCTTCTCCCCTCCCTCCCTCCTTCCCTCCCTTCCGAATTAGATATCACACAGTTTTTAACAATTTTAGGTTAGTTCATAGCTGTTTTCTTTCCTTAATTTATAGTGAGGATTTATTTTTCATGATATTTTGAAAAAGTTTTTGTTTGCTTCTCTTCAATTCTCTCTGGATAATGTAATATAGGGTTTCACTTTTTTTCCCTCTTTTCATTATGTTATTTTTGTAAAAATATAGCAACTAAGTTTCATTTTTATATATGTTAATACATCAGTAATATGGTGATATAGTTTTATATTTTATATCGTTCTTTAATTTGTATATCATACCATAAACTACTAATTTATTTTTAAGGAAGATGCATTGCATTTCAGTGCAATTTAATGCATTGCAACGAATTGGAAAAAAATTAGTACTTTGCGGTATTATGCATTTGTATATATTTAAATGTCATAAAATATAAAAAGATGAAAGGAATTCTACATTATTATTAGGCCCCAAAATATGTGACATTCCTTCCCCCCCAAAAATTTGCTGATGATTTATTGGGAGAGTCACAACCCAAAGTTTAAAACTTAGTCTTAAAGTATTTTTCTCCATTCTAGTCTTCTAACATGGTACTTTTATGAGCAGGTGGTACATCTAGTCCTCAACTTAGGACTCCAGTTGATCCCAAAATGTCTGTTACTGAGCAAGACAGTTGTTAAGTTAATTTTACCTCATTTTACTATGTAAACTCATTTTACATTTTCTTGTCAATGTGGTTAAGTGAATCACTGCAGTTGTTAAGTTAGCAACACGGTTAAGTGAATCTAATGACTTTGCTCGTCAGAAGGTCGCAAAACGTGATCACTACAGTTATAAATAGGAGCCAGTTGCCAAACATCCGAATTTTTGATTGTGTGAGCATGGGGATGCTGCAACGGTCGTAAGTATGAAAAATGGTCATAAATCAGTTCTTTCAGTGCTGCTGTAACTTTGAAGGGTCACTAAATGAACTGTTGTAAGCAGTGGTGGGATTCAAATTTTTTTACTACCGATTCTGTGGGTGTGGCTTGGTGGGCATGGCAGGGGAAGGATACTATAAAATCCCCATTGCCTCCCCACCCCACTAACCTGCTTTCCAGCTCTGTTCTCCTGTGCAGGGCAACAAAAGAAGACCCAGCCAATCAGC